>JAQFVV010000238.1:1443002-1675745 GCA_028023455.1 Epiperipatus broadwayi | reverse complement strand
ATATATATAATGTTTTCATGGTTGTATTATGAATTATTATTTTTGGGAATAATCCGTATCTTATTTGCATTACAATCCATAATTTTGACAAACTAACAACCACCATTATTAAGGTTAACTTTTGAAAAAAAAATTGTTAGATTTCTCATCTTGCACTGAGTCACGTTATTTTTTGAGATCTAATGATTTTTCTTTCAAAAGTTAACCTTGATAATGGCGGTTGCTAATCCATCGAAATATGTATTGTAATGCAAAATAAGATATGTTTTATTCCCAAAAATAATAATTCATATACATATATATTTTTATATACAGATTAAAAGAGTAAAATGGGTTTTATCTTGGCCTGGTCAAATTGTCATTGCTGGTTGTCAAGTTTATTGGACATTAATGGTAGAAAATGCTTTGAATGACAATACTTTAGAAGATTTATTTCAAGTTCTATTGAAACAGGTAATTTTGAATAATTAAGCACACACACACACACACACATATATATATATATATTCTTGTATATATTTTCCTCCACAGTTTGATACAATGGCAAAGTTGAAGAAACTCTAGTCCTTATACTTCCAGTACTCAAATTTTTTATAATATTTTATAAAAAAATTACTAAAATTCCTACTATTTCATATTCAAACATATGAGTAAAGAATTCCCCAAAAATAATGTTCAAAATGCATGACTAAATTTCTCTTATCAATTGCTCCAGAGTCATAACCTTTCAGTAACAAATACTTTACATATTTACTGTCAAAGTTTATATACATATATATTTAGCACTGTAAATGTTTAACATTACATATTTCATTATTTGACTATTTGTCGACACAAGTTTAAAAATGGGAGAAATGTCTGCTTTATTGTCTAAAAATTTCAATATATATTTGATTTCTTGATTTAAAAGTCATTATTCTGCCTAAAGTGTTTCAAATTTCTTTCTAAATACATGAAGTGCAATTAAAGACAGTTGTTCTTTATTGCTAAATCTATTGTTTTATGATGTGGTAGACAACATACAAATTATTATTAGTAATGGTCACTTAGGAAATATAATCTTGAATATATATATATATAATGCAAATAAAATGTCCATTAGATAAAAATATTGTAATAAGAATAAAAATAACAGTCTTTTATTCTACAGAAGTATTTTCGGTTAATTCCTTAATCTTCTTCAGGTACTGTTTAAGAAATTAACTGAAAGTACTTCTGTGGATTAAAAAAACTATATGCAATAGTTAATTACCATTATATTTATTATTTTTATTGTTATTAAATATATTTAGTTATAAAAAACACAAATATTTTCTATTACTTTCATAATCATTGTTAACTAGTAAAAGTTTTAAATTTCTCACAAGTAAAGGTTGTCATGTTTTATCCAAAGAGTTATAATTTTATTATTTGATACTTTGGCTATTAATCAAAGATTTTTTTCTTTTATTTATAAAAATCTTCTCAATTTCCTTTTTGTTATGGTTTCTTTCCCTATGATTAATTCTCTTAATTATCCAGATTAAAATTAAGCATAAATTTGTATATTCTCTCATGAACAAAGAATATAGAAGATAGATTCATAACTGATCCTAATAAGTGTTTCAATTCTACTACTATATCTATAGATTTGATAATTATTTGTGATATAGTTCATGATTTTTGTTACAACATGTACATAAAACAATGACTGTTAATTTATATTTGTAAAGTACAGATATGTAGATTGTCAGGAATTCTTTTGTGAGATTCTACTAATGTGGAGATAGGTGAAAACCATATGTATTTACTGTTCAACTTGGGAAAATAGAAAAAAAATGTTTGTGATAACATACAAAATCCATTTTTATGTTATAATTTTACTGTTATAGACTTTGGTTTAGCATCCAGAAAGTCAATTCTAATTTAAGATGCATATTAGAGGATGAAACTATGTTTTAAATTATTGAAAAGTCTAATATAATTTATAATATATCATAACATAAATAATTTATAATATTTGCAGTTGTTAAACCTTAATTTTTCTGAACATATATTTATGCAGGGAAGTTGTTTGGTACAATGTAAAGTCATTAGCTTCAATAAAAATGCAATCAAATAATGAATTACTTTAGTAGCTTTAAGACCCAATTTTCAATAAGAAACATTTTAAATCTAAAATCTGTCACCTCACTACTATAATAAGCCATACATTTACAGTGAATATAATAATTCAATAAAGCTTGTTTTATTTATTTAATTTTGAATAGGTGTGTAATGTCTTTTTCTTAATGATAATCTTCAGTTTATAGAATTGCCCAAATGTAGAAATAGCTTTTACTATATGCATTATTCTCAAAGAGAAAATGAATACATTGACAATATGTTGTTATTCATGTATTACAAAATTCTGGAGAAGCTCAATTTTAGGGCTAAAAAAAAAACAAAAAAATGTATAATTTAGTCATTGGAATTATGACATTAGATAAAAGACAGGTTTTTTATGAAGACTAAATAGTGAATATGTTTGTTTGTTTAATGCAATAAAAAGGAAAGTAATCTAGCAAAGATATTTACTCTCTCTCTCTATATATATATATATAACCTTTTAATTAAAAATGTTCAATTACAAAATTTCAATTTTTTATATATAATATTTTTCAGGTAATTAATAATTTTTACTTGATTCTACAAAAAGAAAAAAAAGAATTCTTTTTTGCTCTGTTTTTATTTATTTTTTTTGCAAAAGAGAGGATTTTAGGATTTGAGATAACATTAAATTATTTAGTTAAATCTCGATAGTAATGATTAATTTTTTAGTCAATTACTATTGTTTATGCTTATGTATATATATATATATAAATTGAAGATTAAGTCTAGTTATTTTGCTGAAATGCATTTAAAATTTCAATTAGTTTTTCTATATTCTAATATTATTCAGTTAATAATTTTTCAAGATTCTAGAAAAAAAAAGTATTATTTTGCTGTGTTTTTTTTTTTTAAAAAAAAAAGGATTTTGTTATTTGAGTTAACTTTGGATCGATTAATTAAGTCTGGATAATAAAGATTAATGTTTTAATCAGTTAACATTTGTTTATGTTTGCATTTTATTATAAAAAATAATATTATAAACACGTTTTTTTTTTTTCATTGAAAGGTTATGGATAAACTTAAAAAAGCTAAAATAAATTCGTTTACAAGTTTAAACAGTCAGTTTTATATGTAATAACTAGAACTCTACAGAAATTAAAATTATTAAACTAACTTTAGCATAAGATTATGTTTTTTTTTTTTTAAATAAAAACAGATATCTTTAATTGATACATATTTAAAATGGCTCTTTCCCAAGCTTAGATATTTTTTTTTTACATTTAGAAAACTCTATCAGATAATGTATTTAATTGATTGCTTTAATAGACAATAAGAAAGAAAATTATTGGGTTATTTTAAAATGAGTAAAACAGTGCAATTGTTTTTCACATTGGATATATTATATGCCACAAAAATAAATAATATTACAAGGAGAAAAAATATTGATAAATGGAATATTATTAGATCCGAATATTTCAAAAATCAGTAAATGATTTAGGGTGGGTCAGCAATATGAAATGGCACTGAGAGTGGTGGGTCATGTGAATGTCTGAGTTCGAACCCCACATATATTACATATATAAATGCAGGTTTAAGCCTGTACAATGTATTAAGTATACTCTTGTAAATTCTTTTAAAATAAAATATATTCAATAGTTCTTTATTAATTCCTCTGCTATCAAACCTCATTTGTTATATTTGAGAAAAATGAATAACAAAATCTAATAGTTTATTCTTCAAATGCATTTGTATGTTCCTTCATATCTTTGTTACTGCTTATATTTTCACTGACTTACTAATAAGTAATGGGTAAAGATTTAAGAAAAGCTATATAAATTACTTTCTATTTGTTTGTTAAAAAATCATTTATTACCAATCATTGAAGTCAAATTTAACATTACAATAGCCTCAATTGCAACGAAAATATAACTTCTCATGCTAATATTTCATGATTTTTGTAAGACTATTATATGCAGGGACAATATATAGATGATGTTAGGTTAAGGAGTGCACAAGGGTGCTTTATTGTAGAGATGCTAGAACACCAAGATAATTAATAAAGTGTATTATGTAAATGAAAATGTTTACATTTTCAAATCACTTCATAGTTAGAAATAAGTTCAGAGTGTAACTATTTTTTATTTAAATATGAGAGGAATACTTTTTACTTAGATATACTGTGACAATTGCTTGAACCTCAAACTATACTTTATATATATATATATATATATATATATATATAGTATATATAAAGTATAGTTTAGGTTTAGTGCAATATATATATATATATATATATATATATATTACTATTGCACTAAAGTAAACAGTGCAACACCCTTTTATCTTTATAATTAATAAAATGTATATGCAAATAAAAATGTTTAGATTTACCAATCACTTTTTTAAATATCCCAATTTATATAAAAAGTAACATATTACTATTAATAATTTATTTGCAAATAAAACTTGTTTTAGAAATGGTACCCATAATCACAGTAATTTTGCATAATGTAAATTTATCTCACATGTTTTACTAAGTAGCTTTTTTTGGATGTGGACTAGGTTTTGTTCTCTAATGAGAAACTCATAATTAATCCATAATTTACACTATGATCCAAATCTAAAAAAAAACAGAATGAATAAAAAAATTTTTAAAGATATTATTGCATGCCAAAATATTTAATTCTTAACAAATTTCATGATAATATTATTATTTAATATAATTGTCTTGATTTTAAATAGCCCACCTATAATTGCACTGCGTTTATGCTTAAAATTTGGATAAAAGATAATGTATTTAATGGAACAAATCAAGGGTTTGATTTTTTTAATAATTATCCAATGTAAGGTATGGATAAGCAAAATAAAGTGCATGGTGTTTTGATGATTGTTAAAAATTTATTGAATAAACAATCTAAGTATGAAAATTTAACATTTTTCCCCCTTAAATAAATCCTAACTGAATTCATAATTGTTGAATAATATATATATATATATATATATATATATTATATTTTAAGTAATAAAGTAGTGTAAATTGTTTTATAATATATATATATATATATATATATATATGTTATTTTAAGTAATAAAGTAGTGTAAATATTTTATTATTGAATGAAAATAAGAGAAATTATTAATTGAAAATAGAAAATATAAAAACATTATGTCTAAGGGATTCTGAATAAAAAGTAATTATGAATTTTTTAAACAAACAACTATTTTTAACAAGTTGATGCTAATGGTATAAAAGAGTTATATTATCCATTTTATTTAAAGTTGACTTTGTTTGGTGATCCTAATGAAACATGAAAATTACATCAATAAATAATACATTATACAGACTTAAACCTGCATTTATATATATAATATATGTGGGATTTGAACTCAGAATTTCACACGACCCACTACTCTCAGTGCTATCTCATATTGCTGACCCACCTGATCACACACATGTTGAAAAGATAAATAATCACCAATATACATATTTCATGCTAAACCAGTAATCATCAGTTGGTCTAGATTACTATCCTCACACACACACACACACATATATATATATATAATCAGTACTCAGCTTTATATTAAGATAGCTAATTTTCATACTTTAATGGACAGGCTTCAAACTATTCCAACTCACAACTCTTCAGCCTTCCATTTCATTGAAAATCTGAAGATGGAACGTTCAAAGATCTTATTAGTACCAAGGTTGTCATTCTACCCATGTTGACATATTAGTCATTCTGACCCTCATGTACAGGAGAATAATCCATTTATACATTGATTATATATATATGTGTGAGGATAGTAATCTAGACCAACTGATGATTTCTGGTTTAGCATGAAATACGTATATTGGTGATTATTTATCTTTTCAACATGTGTGTGATCACATGGGTCAGGAATATAAGATGGTACTGAGAGTAGTGGGTCATGTGAAAGTGTGAGTTCAAATCCTGCATATCAATAAACAATATAAATATAACAATTTAGTTATTAATAATAAAATAACATACCTATAAAAATAAAATAACTAATCTTTCTTATTGCATTGCCAAATGTATATCATATAATACTAAATCATCCATGCACTTTACTACTAAATTAATCGATTTTTTATATAACAATTTTTTTTAAAAAAAAAAAATCATTATATAAAAAATGGATTAATTAATTAAGGCAATGCAAAAAAGGAAAAGTTAAGATTAAATAATTCACTTTACTACTGTTACACAATGCTTTATTTATTACCCTCTTTTACAGTTTCGATTGCCCTAACAATCTTCTTCAGAAGTGCTGGTAAGTACAATTAATATGACTTATTGATCTTCTTCTTCTTGGGCAGCATAATAAATATCTTCTAGATTTTTAAAATAATTTATAGTCTAAATTAATTCTGTGTAGTAACGAGGTGATTCTAAATAATAATGGAAGAAGAATAGGAAAGAAAGAGCAGTTGAAGTTAGGAGATATAAAAGTTCTGAAGAAAATTGCTGGGGCAATCAAAACTGTAAACTGTAAAAGAAAGTGATAAATAAAGCATTGTATAACAGTAGTAAAGTTCATAGATGATTTAGTATTATATGAAAAATTAAATAATAGTGTAAATATTATATTATTGAAGGGATATAACTTTGTTAATAGAAAATACGAATAACTTTATGTATAAAAGATTTTGAATGCATTTTCAAACAATTATTTTTAATGACTTATTGATATTGTGACTAAGGTTGATCTAAATATTGATAAAGTCTAAGAATTACCTCAACTAGTATAACTATGGTAATTTTCCTTTATTCAATTCTTTGCTGTTTTGCATAATTTTTTTATGCACATTGTGTTGTACCACTGTTTTTAGATATAATGTCATCTATTATTTCTCATTGAAAAAAAAATCCCAATTATAAGTTGTTTATTATATCTTAGGTACATTATTTTTTTCTATAGCTTTTTTTTCTTTTTCACAATTGCATTGCTGATATCACGTTTAAGTTCATTTCATGGCATTTTACAAAATTTTAGGAACTTGGTTCTTCCAAAGAAATCATTTAAAATTATTTTACGATTTCTCCCTCTCGTCATATATATATATATATATATATATTGTCTTATCTTACTTAAATATCTTTTCTGGTAAAATGCTGCATTTTTGCTTCTGTTGTAAAATTTTGTAGTAGAGTATCTGTTATTTTATTACTGCTATGCTTTAAGCGTCAATCCTGTTCATTATCTTTTTAATTAATTTGTAACTTTTAGTTTAGATATATTAAAATATTTGTGAAGTTTTGGGATATCAATAGATCCTATTATTAATACCTTTGCTTTAAGTGATAATTTAATAATATCTAATTATTTGTGATTACTTTTAATGTATACTTTTTATTATTTAAAGATATAATCTAATTTTTCTGTGCCTTTAGATGAAAGTCATTATGTTAATTTTGTTTTTGATTGATTCAATAATACAAGATGAAAGTTATATAGAACCCTCTTTTTCCCCATAATTTCATACTCTGTTTTTCACTCCATATTTAAATTCACCTACAGTTCTTTCTTATCTTAAATATTTTCCAATTCATGCCTTAAAATCTTGTATGTTTAACCATTCAAAAGCATTACTATTCATCTATTTTATCAGGAAAAATAATTTGTAGGGCTAAACTTCTTCCTTCATATCCAAAAATGCTCACCACTTTTTTATTTCTCATATGTTTTCTAATTTTTGTAATAAAACATTTTATAGCCATTTAATAATATTTTTTATTCACTCAAAATTTTTCTGTTCATTTATTTACATATCCCTACTCTTTTGTTAAAATGGAATGAATTTGTCCATGTTAAAGTTTTTGTTCCTTATCTAAATGAAACCAAAATTCCTTAATTTTTGAAACTATTTCCAATTGCTAATTTTAAATTTTATATGAATATTTTAACATATTGTTTTGGCCATTTCAAAGTATTCTGTTAGTTTATGTAAACATTTTTTTTCTTTTTAAAAGAAAAGCCTTGTCCATGTGTAAAATTGAATATTTGTATATAATATCTTTTATTAGTCCATAATCTGTTTAAATATGCCACTAATCTCTAAGATAGCAATGTTTTTTTATTATAATGAATCTCATTTCATTTGTGCTTTCAGTATTTTTGCTTTAATGTCCATTTCAAAAAACAATCGCCTCTTTCCTTTCAAATTTTATAACATTGAATGATGCCCTATTTAATTCTAACCAGTTCTTATTCCAATTTATTCATTATTATCTTATTTCAAAATTGTGTCAAGCCAAATAAAATATTATTATTGAATAATAGCCTAGGTGAAATATGTTGATTCTTAGTATACTTTCAATCTTTAACAGTTTTTTTGGTGAAGAGTTTACAACATATGGATTCATAAATCATAATCTATTGCAAAATTGAAAATTCATATATATATCATTTTTCCTTCAATAAAACTCAACTTTTATTTAAAAGAAAAAGACATGATATTTTCTTGATCTTGCACTCAGACATAAAACTGATTACCTCACCATGCTATCAGATGCATAATATAAAGAAGCTTATCAGTAGTTAAATACTATGTGAATATTAAACAATAATGTCTACTGTTGCAGCAATAACATAAATTATAAATCATCACTCATGTGCAAAAAACCTCCCTAACATCTCCTATACTTTTTCATGCTTGAAAAAACATAAAATTATAAAAAACTTTAAAACACACTGCTTTCATAAGAGAATGCATGATAATATTAATATTTTGATCAATTTAATTGATCATCTTCAGAATAGCTATACAATCAATTACAAATAAAAATTTGTAATGTGGAATATATTAATAATTACTGCAAAGTAAACAGCAAACATTTTAAAAGTTCAAAATAATAGATTTTTTTTTGTTATTGTTTTCATATCTAGATCTTTGTAAAATTATCATTATTATTCAGATACCATCTCTCTGGAATTTTTGTTTTTAGCTGATACTGAAGATGGCCAACTAGATTTTGATGAAGCAGATTTAGTTCTGGTAGATAAAGATTCATCTATTGTTACAGTGAACAAATGCTTAATATTTTTTTCATTTAATTTCCTGCTCATTAATATAGTTATGGTTGTATTCATTTGTGGATGGATAGATTAACAGAAATGTGATAACTCAGAACTATAAACTTAATTACATATATTGTTTCCAGTAATTTTACTATTCCCATTACTATTGATTATATTACTGCACTTTGTATTATTTTAATTACAAACATTCATTTCTTGGGCATGCTGATTCTCTTTATATTTAAACCATTTTATCATCATGATATAGACCCAGGATATTGTCATATTATGAAGAATATTTATAAAAATGGATCAGCAACAATGAGATTACATAATGATACTAGAAATGTTAACATTAAGAAAGGTGTACAACAGTGACTATATATGTCCAAAACATTTTACAGTAATTTTGCAAGAAGTATTTTGTAAATTTCAATGGGGGGTGGGTACTTAAATTATCTAGATTTTGCAGATAATGTTTTTGCATATGATGATTTAGAGCTTCAGAAAATATTGCAAAAGTTATCTGATGATAGCAAGAAAATAAGATTAACAATAAATGTTAAAAAGTCTAAAGAAATGTTCAATGAATTTTTCTGGAAATACTAAAATAAATATTGATAATGATAAGTTAAAAGAAGTTAACCACTACTAATATCTTGCTCTGATATTACTACAGATGGGAACATAATGGGTGAAATTAAATTTGGTTGGAGTGTTTTTTGCTAGAAATAACTTAATATGAAAAGGAAATATACCTATGTGTTTGAAAAAAAAAACAGGTTCTTAATAAATCTGTTTTACCAGTTATTACTTATAATTTTTTTTTCATATGTCAAAGTGGTCACCAAGAAGCGGGCCAGCTGCTAGGAAGGCAGCTATGCTAACCACAAGGCCACCAACACTAGACTATTTATTTGATAGTTGAATACTTAACAGAAGAGCGATACAGAGACTTCAGACCACTCAACTAAGTATGAAGAGATGCATGTTAGGAGTAACAAGAAGACATCAAAATGAAATACATGGTGTAGAGAACAAACATGTGTTATTGACCTGATTAAAAGAATTAAGACACTGAAATGTACTTGGGATGGACATATTTCTAGATGATAATAGATGGAGTTAAAATATTAAACCAGATTCCAAGACATTATAAAAGTCCTAGAAAAAGACCAAAAGTGAGATGGATGGCTGAAACAGATGTATATTGGAGTGTCGTGAAGAAACTTGGAGAGACTTTCATCCTGCAATGAATCGACAATGGTTGAACATGATGATGATGATGATAGCAAAAATGCAATAGATTAAACATATGGGTTAAAAGCACCAGAAATAACATTATCTCTTTGTTTGTATATATATATTTGATTTGTATCCTTAATCATTTCCTTGAATAAAAATATTGACTTTAAAAAAAAGTGTTAAGCTTTTATTTATATATATAAAACAAAATAAATGTCCGCTAATATCAATAATACAATAACAAAACTTAAATATATTCCAAACAACGGTAAACAATCTATAATACAATATAAATAAAAACTCATAAAGAAATATTTTCGATTATATTCATAATCATTTTCAACTCAACTTTCAAAATGGAATCATCTATTACCAACCGGAAACACATGTTGATTTAAATATCCCACAATTCATTAATCCTAACATTTGCTGACTGTCTGTTTATTATCGTATTTTTATACCTACTAATAAAAACTGCCTCTTTAATTTTTCTTTTTTCATTATCTCTCTCTTGTCCTAAAATTTTTATTTTATTTATATCAAAATTAAACTTAAAATTACAATTTCTATCATGATCATAAAAAAAACAGATTCAGTATATAACTTGACTTCATTACTATTATCATTACGTAATGATAATAGTAATGAAGTCAAGTTATATACTGAATCTGTTTTTATGATCAACTTGACTTCATTACTATTATCATTACGCAATGATAATAGTAATGAAGTCAAGTTATATACTGAATCTGTTTTTATGATCAACTTGACTTCATTACTATTATCATTACGCAATGATAATAGTAATGAAGTCAAGTTATATACTGAATCTGTTTTTTTTATGATCATGATAGAAATTGTAATTTTAAGTTTAATTTTGATATAAATAAAATAAAAATTTTAGGACAAGAGAGAGAAAATGAAAAAAGAAAAATTAAAGAGGCAGTTTTTATTAGTAGGTATAAAAATACGATAATAAACAGACAGTCAGCAAATGTTAGGATTAATGAATTGTGGGATATTTAAATCGACATGTGTTTCCGGTTGGTAATAGATGATTCCATTTTGAACGTTGAGTTGAAAATGATTATGAATATAATCGAAAATATTTCTTTATGAGTTTTTATTTATATTGTATTATAAATTGTTTACCGTTGTTTGGAATATATTTAAGTTTTGTTATATATATAGATTATTCTTTAACTTAAATTCAAATATTTTGCCTTATTTTCCAAAGTATTGATTCATTACATATTTTAAATTTCTATTAAGAAGTTGTGTGCTATAATATTATTATTTTAATCTATATGTTTTTAATAATAACGGTTACTAGTATAATATAAAAAGAATTTTTAAAATCATGTATTTTTATATAATCTTTAAATTTTAACAGCTTAATGAATTACGTCACTTGGTGAGAGCGGAGTTGACTCGAGTTGAGAGGCAAATTTTATCAGCATTAATTGTTATTGAAGTTCATGCTCGAGATGTTGTCTTCAAAATGATAAATGAAGATGTTACAAACATAAATGACTTTGAGTGGATTAGTCAATTAAGGTAAATAGAATGTTGTATTTATATACAAATTGAAAGAAAAAAGAGCAGTACATATAGGCACATAGTTAATAACTTGCAATCTATACAATCTTTTACAGCTCGCAATCAAGGAAATTATTTTTAAAAGTAAGTTTGAAGTGCCCACCCCCTGCCATACCAGGTTCAAAAAGCTTGAAAAAAGTTAAATAAGTGTTTTTTGCAAGTACTAAACAAATTAACTCTTCATTAAACTTTCATAATTGTAAATTTATTTTTGAAATTAGTCCTATGCTGGATGATTGAGCAGATGCAAGATCATTTTAACATAACCAATAACATAATCAATACATTACAGATCTATATTTTTTCATATTATGAATGAATCATTTAGGCAAGCTTATAACAGCACTCTTTTAATATTATAAGATGCAATTCTCTTAAGGCATTAATTACAAAAGTGAATATGTTAAATTTATATTAACAAATAAAACAATGCTGTTCTTATTACCACATCTCATAAAAGTGAGTGCTAATATGACATTGTAGACAATGTTCCTATCTGATAAGAATATGCTTATGTATGTGCTTATTAACAGCTTATTAGCAGCATTTAAGCAAACACATTAATCATGTAGACTGAATAAAAAAATCATTTTTATAAATCACATTATCTATCTATCTATCTATCTATCGATCTATCTATCTATCTATCTATCTATCTATCTATCTATCTATCTATCTATCTATCTATCTATCTATCTATCTATCTGTCTGTCTATCTATCTATCTATCTATCTATCTATCTATCTATCTATCTATCTATCTATACTATCTATCTATCTATCTATCTATCTATCTATCTATCTATCTATCTATCTATCTATCTATCTATCTATCTATCTATCTATCTATCTATCTATCTATCTATCTATCTATCCACCCATGCACCCACCTACACAAATATCTACCTGCCTCCCTCCCTGTCTACATCCCTATCTACCTACCTACTTCCTTAATCCTCCTCAACTGCCATTGTTTAACAGCAATTGAAGAGGTTTAAGAAATTAATTGAAAGTACTTCTGCAGATTGAAATACATATATTTATATTTAATTACCATTATATTTATTATTTATATTGTTATTACAATATTTTTAATTAGCAAACATTTTATTTGTATTATATATATATATATATATATAGAGGAAGTATTTCTATATGTGTGTGTGTGTGTAATAAAAAGGAAGTATTTCTAAACAAGCCTATTTTATTATTATTTATGTAATTATTGTGATAAATGCTATAAGAGAAAGCATTTAAATCTTTATCTATGATTGTCCCCAACTCCAGATCACTTTCCAGCTATGGCTCTCTTTAGTGAGAAGCTAGGACATCAGATTAAAAAATACCAAGCCTTACCAAGTATTTATCTAATATTTAACTATTAAGAAGATCTGAAACTTTCAGACATTTAATGTCTTCAAATTCAGCTCTTCAACTGAAATAGCTACATGGACCTGAACTAGATTTGAGCTGAATTTGAAGACATTAGATGTGTAAAAGTTTCAGATCTTTTTAATAGTTAAATATTAGATAAATTCTTGGTAAAAGTTGGTATTTTTGAATCTGGTGTCTTATCTTCTCACTGAAAAAAGCCATAACTCAAAATTTTTCTGGGGATGGAGACAATCATAGATAAAGATTTGAATGCTTTCTTTTATAGAATTTATTATTAAAAAATAAGCTTGTTTAGAAATATTTCCTCTTTATTACATATTGGTAATTACAAGCTATATAGGTCATGTGATTTATCACTGGTCTTACTTACAATTATATATATATATATATATATATATATTTGGGTATATTATACATCGAGAAGTAAGGGTACAATATATATATATATATAATTAAAATTAGCCAAATCCAAAATATATAGAATAGATTTTCATTTTTTACTATCAATCTTCAATTCCTTTAAACTATAAATGTTTTTAAATTGACATAAACTATTGTTAATCTGTTCCATCTTACAACTAATTTCACACAATTCCTTCCAAAATATCTCAATATTTATTTAATTTATCATCCTGGTAACACCATAATTTTTCATTATAAAACAAAAAAGATGTAAAACATGTCACCTTATGCATAATTGATACTTCTGATTTACAATTTATATATCAATGTTTTTAAAATGGTTTTATTATTAATTTATAACTTAACATACTATTATCTTTTGTGATAATTAAATCCAAATACTTAATACTTTTGACCTGTTCCTTTTCAATAGTTCATTTTAAGCCATTCAAATTATTTAACTCCTACTCAAGCAAATTTATATAGTATTGGTATTTTCATAAACAAAAACACCATCCACATATCTTTTATAACTTTTAATATCATTAAAAGAACACATATTTAAAATACAACTCTCGTATGTAAACAAAATAAAATTGCAAACTTGTGCAACAACAAGCAGACCCATTGGCCAACCTTGAGGCATTTTATAATATCCACTTTCAAACGAAGCAACAATGTTATCATCAAAAAATTTAGGGAATCAATAATAAATTATATCACCTATTTATAAACACCTTTACTTCTTAATGCAGGTTCAATTATTTTGATGAAATCGACCCTATCAAAAGAACTATATATTTCTGTCACATCTAATAAAGCAAAAACACCATTCTCATTAATAACTATGTTTTAATTCTATCTACAAATTCAAAAGATGAAGCAATAGCTGACTATTCAAAATTTGGTTATGATATAATGGCAAATAAATTAGTTAAATAATGAGCTTATAGAGAGAGAGAGAGCTTACACACACTCTTTTGAAACATATTAACTAAATGTATACTATTAATTGTTTTACTTGTGCTATGGAAATCATATAGCACTATACTTCCATTAAAAAAACTCAAATATGAGTTATATTTGGATCTCATTTTTCACAATAATTTTTTATTTGTATAATATCGTTATTAAAACAAAGCAATGCCATTAAACAATTTATATACGAGGGTCTGTAATATATTAATATCTTCAAATGAATATTAATACATTTCAAGACTTATCAGTAATATGGATTTTCTTCTACATCAAATTCTCATATTAATAATTTTTTAGATATGTAAAAATTTGGCAAAAAATACCACCTGAAACAATAAATATGAAACTAATACACTTATTTTTATTTCAAAAACTGAGTTGTAAAAAACTGGAAAATTAATATTGAATTAAATCTATAGATGAAAATTTATTTGTTTTAAAGTTTGAATCTATTTTTTATATTTTTATTATTGCCAATCACATATGGAATAATATATTTAAAAATAATTTCCAAATGCAGCAAAACAAATTTGATCACAACTTCAAGTTTACATGTTTAGTTTTTGTTTTTGCACATACTGTCATTTCAAAATGGTTTTAATGTTTGATATATATATATTGTGATTATCTGAATGGGCACAAGGGTTTAAGATACCTTGTATCTTAATTAAATAGCTATATTGTATTATATAAAAAAAATGAAATAGCCTTGGAATTTTAAAAATTTTTGAACAAGATTATTTAAGGTTTAAATATGGGTTGTTATGCAATTCATTGACCACTTGATAGGTATTTATTAATATTATTGTGGTTAATAGGGTATATAATGTAAGGAAGGGGGTGGTTTGTTAATGAAATTGATATATTTTGTTGGAAAAATGCAAAGTGATCCTATGTTAGTGTAATATTTAGTTGAATGGTTTTAAAATCCTTTATTTATTAATTCTTATCCTTTTTGTCAACAGTTAATAGCAGTTTTGATTAGATTTAATTAAGGTAGTTCAATATTTAGGTTGTAGTGCGTGTGTATGCATGTTTGACTGCATTATGTTTCATTTCATTTTCATCCTTTAAATAATAGCAAACAATAGTACCTTTACAATAGAAACGGTTAAACAAGAGTAATTATCTTAAATAATTAACAAATATATATTTCTTTCCAATAATTAATAGATAGTTAGATCAATAAATTATTTTGCAAATTAAATAAATTATTAATCATTTTTATTTGATGGTTAATTAATATTCATTCTTCTTTCAGGTTTGTAAAAGCTATTTATTTCATTATTTGTATTTTTTTTTTTTTTGTCATTTAATTCTGAAAATCAAAATCATTTTTTTTTTTTGTTGTAAAGATTTTTTTTTTGAATATGTAATTAGCAGAGTTAGTAAAATGCGTGGGAGTAAGCTAGTAAAAAAAAAAGTAACTGTTGCTAAAGAAAGAGCTTGTAAAAAAAGATCTTCAGAGTGTAAAATTGGCTTTGCAAGGAATTGGAGCCAAAAACAGTGGCCTATATTTTTTTTTTTGTAAAACTAAAAAGCCAGTTGCTGAAATCAAATTTTAAAAAATATATTATGGAAGGAGTTGATTTCACCATGCAGACCTAAATTTTAACGAGGTACTCAATTCACTTATTCTCTCTTCAATTTAAACATTTTAAACTAATCTCTTCATAATTATTGTTCATTTAAAATGTATGTTAATCACGTCCAGTCTACATTATTTCATTTAATTGCTATTTTAAACAAGAATGATTTACATAACTATTATTATTTTATCATTAGGCAACATATTTTTTTTTTTGTTATATGGAAAACGTATGCAGACTGTTATATAGAATACATTTTATTCTCACTATTTTTCTTGTGCGAAGATTATACATAGACTTAAGGATATGTCTATCTTGATGGAGCATACCACATTTAAATTCTTCGTACTTAGATAACAGTATTCATTTATTGGATATATCTGGAGCTAATACATATTTATGAATTAAGAAATAAAATATAACTACTTCTGTTTGAATTGAATTTGATGGACAAAATTGCTGGTAAATTTAGTTCTCTTCAATAAAAACGGAATATCAAATAAAGCATTATTAATCACAGAATTACTAATGACTATTTAAAGTGGATAATGCTATTCAAAATAATAAGGACAATTGCGTATTTAACCCAGAACGGCATGAGGAATATCGTATATTTCTCAGTATAATAAAGGAGAAATTAACTGCTTGTGATTTGGTATCTCAATGGATATGTTATGAATATTGGAAAGTAGTGGGTTTATTTAAGTTAAACTTATATATTTCTTTTTTTTAAGTTATACTGCAGAAGTGCATTTAATTTAAAGTCGGTTTGGAATGTGTCCTATGTTGTTTATTATAAACCCTGAGGAAGCTTGGCAAATGAACTTTTATTCAGATTACAAAACTAATAACTTTTGTGTTTTTATCTTTTTATTTTTTTTTATTACTTAACTCATATAATGTATATAATGGATAGTGAAGCTTTATTATTATTATGTTTATGTTATAATCCATTTAATACATATGCAAGGATGGGCATCTCTATAATGTAATAACTGAAACACAGGCTTGTTATATACCTGTGGCTATATATATGTAATATATATTACATTATAGAGATGTCTGCCCATTCTTGCATATGTATTAAATGGATTATGTCCTGTACATGTGGGGTTCAGATTGACCTTAGGTCAACATGGGTGTGACAATAATCTCGGCCTCAGGGTGGCCTTTGAGCATTCCATCATCAGATTTTCAATTGGATGGACGGTTGAAGAGTTGGAGTGTGGAGTGAATTGAAACCTGTCCATTAAACTATGAGGATAGTCTATCTTAATATATATCTGAGCACTTATACTATATATGTGTGTAAAGATGATAGTCTGGACCAACTGATGATTGCTGGTTTAGCATGAAATACGTATATTGGTGATTATTTATCTTTTCAGCATATATGTGTTTAGGTGTATCAGTGTTATTAGATAGAGTGGAGAGAGGTGGGTGGTGTGAAAGTCTGTGCTCATATACCCTATATTATTAAATATAAAAAGAAAGTTCGTTCATAATAATTCGAAGCATTAAATCTTAAAAGTAACCTAAAGTTTATTAAATTAAAAAAAAAAATTATACCTTAATGCAATATTTAATCATCATATTACCTGCTTAGTGCGTAATTTAGGGTTAATATTATATATACTTTTATTCGCGAGAGTGTGTTTGTTTTGCGCAATTGTAATATTTGTGTGATAAAGTATAATTTGTGAATATTTTATGCATAAATTTGTACAGTGTCGTATTTTCTGAGTTGAACAGATTGATGTATTATCTGTAGGTATTTGTCTGCTAGCATGTATTTATAAGGTTCAATATTTTAGAAGCTATGATAATAGAAAGAAATCTGACAGCATTGTAATATTTATAGGGATAAAAGATCTTGCTTATTTAATATATGTTAATAATTTCCATGAGTAGAGCCTAGTTTATTTTATATGCATATGATTAATGATATTTTTGAAGTGATGTTCTTAGGGTCCTGATGTTGTGGAATTTAAAATCCCCACCAAATAATGTTTTTAGAAATAAAGGAGTTATTGTTAAAGGATGATTAAATGATGCTTAGGAAGTGATATGACGTTTTTCTTGGATTCTTGGTGTTGAGTAGATGTTCTCCACCAAGGGTATATGTGGAATTAGGTGAATTCTGGTAAAAGTGTTCAATAGATGTTTATCTGCTCCTCATGTATATTCCCTTTATAACGTGTTGTATGTAAAATCATAAAATATAACTGTGTTAATTAAAAAGTGGTTAGACAGATTGTTAGATTAATTCTGGATGTAGTACTAGTGTCATATTTATGGAGGATTTACGACATTGTTCGAAATAAATTAATTATGTGATATTTTCTTAATGAAGGGAGAGTTTACAGAAAAGATTGTTTTATAATATTGCTGCTTGAACATACACACACACGCGTAATATAAATAATATCGCGAATTGAGGTATAGAATTATGAAATGTAAAAATTAGAAATAAATGCTTGGAAATATACTAAATTCAGTTAATAAAGGTATAAAATATTAAGAATTAAACAGGAAATAAGTATTTTAAAATATAATGTATTTATTTAAGTAAAAATTAATCATCAAATCATCAGAATAAACATGATTTTGCTATGTATGAAAGGTATAAGGAATTGGAATTATTATTTAGTCAATTAGAGAAAGTTGTTTTGCTGAAAGCCAAAGATTAATGGTTTGATTTATTTTGTCAATCAACCGTAATATCCTCTCGAAAGTATTTATATTTTTTTTTGTTGTGATAATAATATGATATTTCATTTATTCATTGTCGTATGGATAAAACATCTAAGCAAGTATGTGTTCCAAGTCGGGATCTTTAAGTTTATTATTAGTTTGTTTAGATAGTAGGAATCCCAAACTGATGCTAAAGATTTATTTAATAATTTAAAGGTCTATAAAACGAAGACCTATTTTGTAAATATTATGTTCATTCCAATTTATTTTGTTTATTTGTAATAAATGATGTATTTAGTTATTTAAATTTAAAACAACTGTGTCGTTATAAAACAGATATACTATTTTAAAGTTATCATATTAAATTTGCTAGTGTCTGACAATATTGTATTTCTTAATCCAAACATTATAAAGAGTATTTGCCACTTGATAAACGTATTAGAAAGGTTGCCAAGTCAGTATATTCGTTGGATGATGATATGAGATTAAAATACCCTATCTCTGTCGTTATCTTATTATTGAAGCACAGTAAAATATTTAGTCAATTTGTTTCATTATATTTTAGCATACTTTATAATTATAACTTATGGGCAATGTAGTTTATTTAATTCAACTGTGTTTATCAAATTCCCTGAGATCTTATTATTTATTTCTTGTTTGGCATTAGAGTAAATGTTTAAATTATGATATGCCAAGTAACAAAAATTATCTATGAATATAATTATAGCAAGCTGATATATGTTATACTTGGATGAAGGAAGAAATTAAGTTTAAAGTATATTTTTCATAGACTGTACTAAGTAAACCTTATGATTCTTTATCATACAATCAATTAACAAAGGACTTTACAATATATTGAATGTTTTATAATATTTCTTCCTTTATTCATTTATTATTATATATCTTTTGAACTGCTTATAGCCTCCCACTGAGCTGAGCTGATATTATATATTATATTATATTGTTCTATTCATTAATAGAACTGGCGCCTGGGCATTTCGTTCATGTAATATATATGTGCGGTATTGGGAGTGTAGGTTATAATATATATAAATATGTATTGTAAACAATAGCTTACAATGCACACATTGCTAAAAAGATCAAGCATATTTATTGAACCCAATTCATTTGGAATTTATAGTAATAGTGGGAAGATTATTATTTGTTATTATTATTACCTATATACATATAATATACAATAAATTATTATATTTATAAAATAAAATACGATAAGTATTTTACAAAATACTATTGTATATATATAAAACTATTTGATTAAATAAACTGTAATGTATATATATATATTTAATTTAAAATTGAATATTAATTAATATATATATATATAATGTGGGATGACTTGAAGTTAATTAGGTGGGTACATATGTGTGAAAATAAAACTGATTTTATTATTTTAATTTTTTTTTTTATTTATAATAAATCTAAATGTATTTAAACAATAGGCAGTTAAAGATATTGGTGTTCCTGGAAATCTAATCTACGCTGGTGAAATGCATAAAAACAAAAGACATTTTACAAATCATTCTTCTTATTGTTATAACAACTGTAACAAAAGACAGCAATTAAAACTAAAAATTTCAAACGCTAAAATGGAATTTTACTTTTTCTTTTAGTTAAATTATAAACATTTTAAAAATCGAATGCTGTAACTAAAAGTTATCAAATTCAAGGGACAGACAGTGAAAAGAAGTAAGAATAACTGACTAATTCTTAAATAATTAAATCGTGTTTAAAAAGTTGTTGGAGTAAATTTGAATGTTTTAAATCTTTTCAAAAACAATAATGAGAATTAAATTTGCTAAAAATTGGAGAAGAAAAATGAAATAATTTTCTTAATATATATATAAGTGCTTCAATGTTATTAATAAAAAAAATATATGATTATAAATAATTATTAAAATGTACTTTAATATGAAAATGGGCTAGAGCAAAACATGCTATTGTGTGTCATGGTATTTTCTTGCCAGCTGCATTATATATATATATACTTTATTGTAAACACACAAGAATATGCCTTCAGTCCAAAGTAAACAAGGATTGGAATACATTATGGTGAATTAAATGAGGATCAAGATGTTTACCATTAAACACAACTACAGGAGACACCATTGTACCTATCTATCCTTGCTAAGGAGAATGATTTACTAAGTGAAACTGCTTTGAAGAACAACTTGCCTAACTATCAGCTACTACTGCTTTTATTATGATGATTGTTATAAACTTTATTCCAATTACAATTTTTTTTTATCAAAGAATCTATATTGTAAATTTTTGTTTATTTTTTTTATTTATTTATTTATATTATCTGTTGTATTTTCACACTCTGATGCTGAAGCCTTGTTTTTCAGAATTAGCAAAGAAGAAAAGGGGGGGATTATTCACTTTGATATTTTTTATATTTTCATTATAAATAAAATTTAGGTATAGCCACCTGCTTCACATCAGGTCATCCACATAAATATTGAGGTAAGATTCTTTAAATTTATATATAGGTTAAATTACAACACATACAGAATACATATTATATGTTTTATTTTGTGATTAACTGTGTACGTATATTTTCTAGTATGTTTGACTAATCAACTGGGATCTGTCTCTATCATATATATAAATTGGGGAAACTTGTTAAATAGATTAACATTTGTAAATATATAATTTAGCTAGCCAGCATCTCAATTATATTAAATAACTAAAGTTGATATTTCTATATAATTATGATTTGCAGAGAATGAATAACATATGAGGATTTCCATGGGGTATATGGGTTGGATCTAGAGGATAATTAATTATTAAGATGGTAGAGGTTCACTTGTGACACATGCACATATGATGATTATTATATTTTTTTTTTATTTTTTTTTTTTATCATTACTATTGTCATTATACTTGATATTTATTATTGTAAATAAATATTTGAGAGTTTTTATTATTCCGGTCTCTGGTTTATTGAGTTGTCCTGACATTCCACAGTTTATAAATAATTATACATGTACACACATCTATTTGTATTATTATATAAAAGCTTGAAAATAAAACAAATATAATAAATGCTAGTTGTAACCTATATATAGGTGCAGGAGTTGCTGTGTATATTTGTTCATACCTGATAATAGAGTTAAAAGCAATATTCTCTTTGGGTTTGAATATTAGGGCATAACGGAATTAAAAAGGGGGAAAGTGGATGAACTAACCTAAATTGCATTTAATATTATTAAATAGGGATAGAGTTAGTCAATTAAAGGGTATGCAATCATTGATTAAGCATTTCAACGGGTTCTCATTAGCACTCTATCAGATGATCCACAGTCTGAAAATAGTTGGATGCAACTTTTTTCCCTTCTAAGCCTGGTAGGTCTCTGCAGATTGTTTCATTAGGGGTAATAAATTAGAGCATATTAACTTATCCGCACACCATATTGATACATCTGCATAGTAGTACAGTCTGCGAGTTAGTTGACCATCCATTACATCTGGTGTTAGCAGTGTTTGGGATTAGTTGTAATCGTTCCGTCCATTATATCTGGCGTCATCATCTTTTAGGGCTAGTGGTCATCGTTCCATCTGATATATCTGGCAGCAGCAACGTTTGGGGCTTGATAGATAGGTGTATAATCACATAAATAATATATATATTGTGCCCTTATCTATAGGTCATAATAAGGTAGAATGGTCAATTACTAAAAAATTTTAAATTTTAAAATACGTTTGTGTAATATACTGATAATTGTATGATCGATTAGATCTTATAGTACAATTTAAGGCTGAAAATACCTGGTATATAAAAGTGTAATGGATTGTTTTAAAAGAAAACAGTTAAATAAAGCTTAATTATATCCTTGCTTATGGTTGTAAAAGCTGGCCATATAAAATAACACAGCTATAAATAGTTAAAAATATATTAATAATTCGAGTATGATATTTTAAAACTAATAAATTAAATAAATGCTATATGTAGTGTTATAATCATATTTAATAGTCAAAATTAATAGAGTATATTTTGAGATAAACTTTAGGATGGTGAGAATTATATTTAGTTCTACGTTTTAAATTATTTTCCAAATTTTTATAAAATATATCAGTTTTGGTAATTTAAACCGAGACGTAAATTAAAAATCAAATCATCTGATAAAGTTAGTAATCATGTGACTGTATGTTAGAATATAATAATAAAGTTTGTGAATTATGGAACTAAATGTAATTGCTGTCTATCGTTGAAATGAATGTTGAAATATTAAATAGTTATTTTAAATGTTTAAATGATGTAATATTTAAGTAGTGTTTAAAAGTTGAATACAGTTAATAAAAAAATTAAATATTTTATTTAAATAAAAACAAGATAAATTAATTACTAATATTAAAATAGATATTAAATGTTATTTTAATAATTGTTTTAAAGTTTAAATAATTTTGATAAAACTATAATTGAGTTTAAAAATACTATTCTAAGTAATATTTAAGACATGACGTCAGAAATTCTTTATTTTAAAAAATTTAGTCTGTTATAAAACTAAAAATGTGTAAATTTGTTTGCGCTAAAAAAGTCATTAACCAATCAACGGAGGTATTTTAGCAGACAAAATATAAGAACTAGATGGAGCAGGAGAAAGTAATGTGTAAGTGAAGGAGGGAGTAACATATTTTTTAGCTGTATAAAATCGTAAGCTAGAAAAGTAATATAATTTTAAAATTTTATATTTATTTTAAAAGTTTTTTTAAAATATAATATTTTGAACTGCCTTTACATGGAGGGCTAATTTTTAAAAGTTTTCTTACCAGATATTTTATTCAAGTTTAGCCAAAACTTGCAGTAAAAATGGAAGTACTACAGAAAACAGTATATAGAAGTTATGAGAAAGGAAAAATATTTGTAAAGTGCCTTGATACAGCTTTATTTATGCTCAACCAGAAACTTATTATTGTAACTCAGAGGAATATAATTTGGATGCTATACGGAAAACTTAAAAGAGAAGTTATTTGCCGTCAGGAAAAATTATGACGCACAAATTTATAAGGCTACTCTGAAGTTATTTTATTCTTCTCTATGGAAAAATTAAGATACGTATATCATAAAGAAAAATTATATAAAAGTTATAACAGAGAAAGAATGTTTGTCCTTTTTAAAGGAAACATTATAAAGTATATAGTTACCAGAACTTTAAAAGAAAGGAAAAATTACCGAATAATGATAGGAAAGAGTCATTATTTTTTAAAAAAGGAAAGAAAAAACTTTATCTAAGAAGAATTAAAATATTATAAAGTGTTCATTATAAAAACGCTTAATAAAGATAGAGATTAGAAAAATGGAAATTTAAATTACTTAATGAAAATGGATCCATGGAGACAGAAAAAATTACCAAATATTTAAATCAAAGTACTGAGAAGATGCATCGTAAAAGTCGCGCGGGGGAAAATATTAGCAGAAAATATTAGCAGAGAATATGTAGACGTTTTCTTTACGGGATTAATTGATATCATAATTAATAATTGTATTAAATATTATAAAAAACCAAGGATTGTCATCTATGAATATTTATTAAACAGAGCAATAATTGTTTTGCCTTAAAATTGAACAAGCAAGGAGAAGAACATTAAGTGTCTGAAGAAAAAATAATAAACATTTTTTTTTAGCTTTAATATGAATGGTTTTCAAGAAAGTTTGATAAAGAAGTACAGTAAATATAGTTTAAATATTTTTTACTAATTTATTTTAGAATATAAAATGTTATGTGAGATTAGGGAAAACATATAAACATAAATTTAGTAATATTAAAATTTAAATATAATAACTTGATAAAATTATAAAAATATTGTTTAAAAATAAAGTGTATGGATGTGAATCTTATATCTACAAGGATCAAATGGATGGTGAAGCCTACGGAACGCGATCGAGAAGATAAAGGTCGTTTTGGTAATTTTAATAGTTGTTTATAATGCATAATGTATTTTTTTTTAGATCATCTATTGACCTAAGAATGAAGTGTGAAAGTTTAAATTATATGTACACCCTTTATACAACATTTTTAACATATAATGAGATAGGAGTAATTCGGAATATGCATGCAATAATTTATTTAAAGTATATTAATAATATAATTTAACAGAACAATTGTGTGATTCTTTTGAACTTTCATGTGATAAAGTATTCAGATATTTAAGTAGTTTGTATGACTAAATATACGGAGGAAAGTAGTAAAAAGATTTTCTTATAGAACAGTGGAATAGTTTTAAAATAAATGAATTTTATTATTGTTAGTAATGCAGATATGTATTTGTCGATGTACAGTATAGAAAAAATCTTGAGAAATAAGATCGGATAGTGACTTGGAAGTACTAGTGGAGAGGAAACCAAGATGATGTTTTTTTTAAGAAATAGGAAAAATAAAGGATTTGGATCATATTTAGTTTTGTGTGATTTAAGTATAGTTAACTAAGCCCTATGACTGAACACATATAGTTTGGACAGTGTTTTTGGATATCTTTAAACTTTGGATGTTATAATAAAGCTGAAGAAATAGCTTTAACATCGTTCCTATAATAGAGGTTGGTAGACAGATAAAGGTCACTCCTCTATAGTGTCTTTTAACTCACTGTGCCATGATTGTCAAGATATATGATGAGTAATATTCTAGTTGTATTTTGATCCTATGCATCTATCTTCGCTATCCTTATTTTGTGAATCTGCATCGGTCAGAAAGATATTTTCAAAGAAATAATGAATAAAATAGAACTGAAGATATGTTATCGTTTGTGTAAGAATAGTTTATTTGCTTGAATGTATAGAATTGTGTAACTTTAAAATTGAAAGTCCAAAATATCATAAAGAGAGAAAGAATCATATAATACATTGTAAAATTAATTCAGAAATGAATATAAGATTTTGAAAAGAAATCTAAACCAAGTATTTTAAAAGTGATAATAAAATTTGAATGAATTTTTTTAATAATATTTAGAAAATAAGTATTGCATATTTATTAAGAAAATAGTCCAATAATGTACAATAAACATATACTTGTGCATGGTATATTAATAGTTGTAATTATATCATCCGAAGTAAGGCTTGAATGAGAATATTAGGATTAATAAACATCGGATAATGAACAATAAAAACCTAATACCGAATGTAGTACAATGTTTTGACTTTGTAAGATTCCATACAACCCATATAAAACTAAAATTTGTTATTTTGTAGAATTGTATTACAAATGTAAAATTTTGTAAAAAATGTAATTTTAATAATATTAGGGATGAAAAGTGTTTGTGATAATCATATAAGAAATGCATTTTGTAATAAGCTAACCATAATAATAAATCAAGTAATAATACTGTATTTTCTTAAGTGTTAAAAAATAAGATTTAACTAGGAAAAGTAAATAATATTTTGATTTCATTTTATAAACTAATAAATTAAGTTGAGATGTGAAAGTAAGGGATATCCAATGTATATAGTGTAAAAATATTGTTAATTTATTTATGTTGTTAATAAACTTTGTTTTAAATTTGTTTTAAAGTTTTTGTGTCCGAGTTGTTATTTCTCCACATGGATGCATGAAATCACGATACATTTATAATTGAAACAAACATATAAGTTTTGCACAAAAGGTAAACATAAAAGTGTTATAATAATTTTGAGAATTTATTGGTATGTTAAAATTAAAAGATCATAAATTTATATTATTTATTAGTCATAAGTCGGTTGCCACAATATTATATTAAATTATATGCTAATGTTGCCACACGTATTCTGTTCTCAGATTATTAAAATACTACCACGTACGTATTTATTTATTTCATTTAGGAAGAAAGAAGATTATATTATATTATTATCGTTATTATTATTTTTATTATTATTAGTTGCTGTGTAGTAGATTATGACATAAAATTCCCTTTTCATATTTTACTACCGTAATTTTAAATCAGTTAGAATACAATTTATGAACCTGAGATTTTATTTTATTTTACTTCATTTTATTTAATTGAGCTAGATTCTTGTTATAAAGAAGATTAAGATATGATTATTATTTTAATCGTAGTGCATAGAGCTTAGAAAGTCGTAAGAATACTATGAGTTAGTTATTTGGTATAGTAAAAAAAAAAGGGGATAGTGTTCTTATGCCATTGAGGTAGTATCGTGTGGATAATATCTCAATGTAGTCTATCTCATTCCCTGTATTGTCACTCCATGTCTCATGAAAATAGTAAATATTTGTTAATTCATTTTAAAATTGAATCGAATTTGTATTTTAAAATTAGAGCTAGTAATCATTTTAATTAATGCTGAATATTTCATTTATTTATTTGTTAACTGAGCTAGAACCCGTAATATTCGTAATAAACAGTATATTTTTGGGGTGAGTCGCGCGGGGGGAGGTTAGAATATATATAATAAAAAGTCTGATGTCACATGACTTATATATAGCTTGCACTTACAAATATGTAAAATTAAGAGCATGCTAATGAGCTCTAAACAAGCTTTTTTATATTTTATGATAAATGCTACTACAAGAGTAGGCATTCAAATCATTTCAATCTTGGATTGTCCCCATCCCCAGACCAGTTTCGACCTATGGGTCTCTTCAGTGAGGAGTTAGGACATTAGATTCAAAAAACCAATTGAAGCTAAGCACTTATCTAAAAGTTAATTGTCAAGAAGAAGCTCTGAAACTTTTAGACATGTACATGTCTTTAAAATCAGCTCTCCAACTGAAAAAATCATATGGGCCTGAACTTAATTTAGATACTCCATATATTAGTAGGCTTAGCCATTTAATTTAGCCAAAGCCCCAACAGCAAAATAATAATTGTAATAATAAAAAGTCAGATGTCACATGACTTATATATATATATATATATATATATATATATATATATATATATATATATATATATATATATTTTTCCCTCTTTCTCGATGTATGTATGGTTTGAAATCGACTAGCTAATTAAATTTAATGCTTATTAAAATTTGCATTCTTCTTTATTTCTTTTTACTTCTTTTTATCAATTATCAAAATCAATATATTTCTATAGTTGTACTAATTAAATAAGTATTTAACTAAAATCATGAGACTGTGAATAAAGTTACAAAGCAATAAGTAGATTTACATTGAGTCAATTCTCCCAAGACTTGTCTCAATGGATAAGAATACTCCCCTCCTTATTAACTTCTACTACATCAACAGCATTCTTATGGCTTTTAAATAAAATAAATTATCTTTAATAATAATAAATAAATAAATCTGAACTTTTAATTTTAAAATATAATTAAATAATCTCAGGCTATTCTAATTATCTTAAAGTAATAATAACTCATGTAAATAAGTATGATATGGGATTTTACATCAAACCTAAATACACCTAACTTATTCTAATAATAATAATACTCAATACTAATCTTAGGGTATAACTTAATCTTATCTATTTTTGTTATATTATTAAGTATTAAATAAATAAATAATCATATGTATATCTTTTATTTTCATATAGTATCTTAATTTTAGAATAGATCAAAATCTTATAATTTAATAGTCTGTGGCAATAAATAATATTGTATTCTTATATTATGCATTATAATTATTCTATGACCATTGTAATATGATATATTAATGTCAATCAATTCTTATAAATGATAATCAGGAAAATATTGTATTTATTTCTAAAATAATATTAATAAATTCACATTGTGCAAATATTATGTTTGTTCAAATTATCTGTTGTCAAATGCTGTGGTGCAAAATAATGAACTCGACACACTTTTAAAACAAATTAAACAAATTTATTAACATTAACTTTGATTAAGAATTTATTTACAATATTTACAGTTCAAATTATGAAAACAAAGAAAAATAAAATAAAATATAAGAAAATAATAATACAAAATGTTTACACTGTTATTAGCTCATACTCCTATTAAATAATCTATACATTCTTTTAAAATGCTATACTAATAATATTGAAGTATGTTTTCAAACTTACACTTTAAATACATATCAGTAAGCTTCAATTATTACAAATAAATTTATGTAAATACTATTTATGTAGCATATGTAAACAATAAAACTTTAATAATTAAATTGCTACATCAATTAAGTATTAATATTATTCATTCCATAATGTAATAGTATGTGTTCACTTTATTATTATTACTACTTTAATATTATAATGTAAAAATTAATGTATCTGTGTAATGTAATAACAAATAATTGATTATAACTTTATATTTCCTTAATGCAATTCATGTAAGGTTTTATCAAATATGCATTACATATATGTGTTGTTGAAATAATAATATTAAAATTATTCATTAATTTCAAATTCATAAAGTATTATATTAGATAAATTTTATGATTCTTTTCTGTGTGAAATTATTACTTTACTTTATGTGTTATTCTACTCCTTCTTAATAAATTTTTATCTACAAAATCCTCTAACTATTTAAAATTCGGGAAAAAAACCTTCAACTTTAAATAACTACTGATTTCCAAACTATTTATACTATCACTATATTCAGTAAACCTTTAATTCAAACATAAACTTCTACATAAAACTTAACTTAATTTATCCAATAAAATAAAAATAAAATATAGAAATCAAAATTTATTTACGAAAGAATCATATAATTATTTCTAAGCTTCTTATGTAATGTTGCATCGTATTTATTTCATAAATTCAAATTATGCATATTTAAATAAAACTGTCACTGCCAATATAATGTGTGTATTTTAAAATAATCATACATTCATTCAAAATAACATAATATTTGGTTGATCTAAATAAAACATATTAAATACATCAAAATTATTATTATTATACAATTTTTACCATAGATAATGAATTATGTCCAGTCCTCTTCCAATATTCTTGGAATTATAGCTTCATAAAATAATTCACATTTATACTACGATCATACTTTAAAATATTCTGTTATATTAATTATAAAACAAACTCATGCAATTAATCATTATATTATTTTTTAGTTACTATTTAAAGATATGTACCTATCTTATTTTAATAAATTAATAATATTTAATTTTTATATTAGATAAATAAAACAGAGTTCATATTACGTGACTCCAGCGATGTTTTCTTTTCCACCATAAAGTTTTTTTAATCCTAGGCACATATTCACTAGCACACCATTTCCTGTTTCCGGTCCATCACGTGTTTTTTTAAAAGTTTATGAAAAACGAAAATGTTCTTTTTCAAAATAAGTTCCCACAAGAAAATAAAATAAAATTAAAATAGTTTATAGGATCCTGGTTTAGTTCTTTTAAAAATATTATTCAAAAGTTATTATTTTAATTTAGTCTATAGTTTATAAAAATTTATATTTAATTATTTTTAAATTAACTTGGACGTCCATGTATTACTTGCGCATTTCTTAACAAAATATCCAGGTAAGAATAAGTTTCTTCATCCAAACAACCAGCGTTTAGATTATTTCAATATAATAATTTTTTATTATCTTAAGACTTTTAGCTAATTATATTTTCAATTTATTTGCCTTTCAAAATTGTCAATATTCAGTCTTTTAAACATAAAGACTTAGCAAGGCAAGTATTTATAAAAACTACTTTTATTTTTAATATCTTTCCTTAAGATATATTTAAATTTATATCTTACAAAATACTTTCTTTATAAGAAGTATTTTATTCTTTAAAGTATTTAATTTTCTAATAGTCAATAGCAATTAGCTTTTAAAATTATATACTGTCAAAATATTACTTTTCTCCATCTCGTAATTATCCGAACTAATCCAGCGTTTGTCATACTTTTAGTATAAAGTTTCCGATATATTTTCACTATATATGATGTTCCCATGACTATTTGCTTGTAAATTGAGCTTCAATTTAGAGACAATTGATAGGAAAATTTAAATTAACACTGCATGTCTATTATTTAAAACTTTTATAGATTATTTATAACGACACTTGTAATTTTTTTTAAAAATGATTTTAGAGCATCTATAAATTTACTTAGCTATTTTTCTAATAGCACAATTAACTTGAAAATTCAATCACGAAGTCCTCTCTTAACAATTGAATTGAGCTTTTATACCGGAAGAAACTTCCCATTTGATTGGTAGATTAAACAATCAATTTGCTGGCTTATTTACATATTTACCAACAACACAAAATTAAAAATAAATAATGACTTATTTAATATTTAATATTTATTACATTATTGCATTTAAAATAATCTATCATTTATTCAAATCCATAAAATATTTTTTAAAAATATTTTTACCTACTTGATTTTAATTTTAACTTTTATAAAATTATCTAAAATACACTAAGTATTTTTTTACGTCATATTTTTTAAAACAATATTTTAAAATCAGATTTAATATTCTACATTGATTTATCTTTATTTTATCTCGTGATAACTCACGTATTATTTATAAATTTATAACATGATTTTTTAAAATAGTTTTGCAACTTTATTAGATAACTTCCATGCATGTGTGTGTATAACATCTGTTCTTTATAACACAAGAAACGCTTATCATCGTCTAAAAATAAACTAACAATTGCATTTTTTTTAAAATAAATATTTTTTAAATAAATAAGACATTATAAGAGATTTTAAAATAATTATCCAATATTATTAAAATCAAATATTAGTCTTCTATTTAAGTACTTACAATAATTAAAATATTTATATTCTTTTATAATATTATTTTATCAATAATAAACATATGCATTTAATTTCAACTTGTCTTTTTTTAAATACTTTAACTTTAAATATTTATTTATTAAATCTATTAATGCAGTATTGATTATGGCCATTTTCTCCCAACTATATATTATAATCATCATCATTTAAAATGTCTCTCTTTATATCAGCACAATTTCACATATCAAATACTCATAGATTGCTTTAATTAAACCTTTTAAAATATTACCATAAGCAAAATTAACATCACATATTCAAATATATCTTAAATTTAAAATTTTTAATAAATTAGCACAAAAATTAAATGGTGACCCATATAAAAGGGCACAATATATATATATATATAGCTTGCACTTATAAATATGTAAAATTAAGAGCATGCTAATGAGCTCTAAACTGGTCTGGGGATGGGGACAATGCAAGATAAAAATGATTTGAATGCCTTCTCTTGTAGTAGCGTTTATCATAAAATAATAAAAAAAGCTTGTTTAGAGCTCATTAACATACTCTTAATTTTACATATTTGTAAGTGCAAGCTATATATGTCATGTGTCATCAGACTTTTTATTATTACAATTATTATTTTGCTGTTGGGGCTTTGGCTAAATTAAATGGCTAAGCCTACTAATATATGGAGTATCTGAATTAAGTTCAGGCCCATATAATTTTTTCAGTTGGAGAGCTGATTTTAAAGAAATGTAGATGTCTAAAAGTTTTAGATCTTCTTATTGACAATTAACTTTTAGATAAGTGCTTAGCTTGAGTTGGTTTTTTGAATCTAATATCCCAACTTCTAACTGAAGAGACCCATAAGTCGAAACTGGTCTGGGGATGGGGACAATCCAAGATAAAAATGATTTGAATGCCTTCTCTTGTAGTAGTATTTATCATAAAATAAAATAAAGCTTGTTTAGAGCTCATTAGCATGCTCTTAATTATATATATATATATATATATATATATATTAGATGTGTCAGTGTAGTAAGTATCTCTACATTATAAGTGTAATTTTACAGTTTTGTACTGGACAAATAATTATCTACCTGAGCAAGCTTTAATAAATTTGAAAATTGTATTTGTACAAAATCAAACTCAATGAGATGCCACTGTAAAATGAAATAGATGTATCTATACTGTTAGCCAATAACTCAGAATTGCTTTAACATACTTGTTGCAATGATAAAAAACGTATATACTTTAGAAGTATAGCCGCTTTTATAATTGATACATAAAAAAATAATAGAGACATAAATTATGGGGAAAAGGCAAAAAATCATTAAAAACTTAAATAAATAGTACTTATAAATTATGCATTTATTGGAAAATGATGTATGCCACTGAAAACATCCTTTCTCCTCCATTCATAGTCAGATACTTTGTGCCATCATAAATTGTGTGTTCAATCTGAGAAAAATGGTGATCTGTAACTTTAAGGTAATGAAGCATAAGTTTAAAATAATATTTTAAAAATTATTTCAAAAGGAAAACAAATATTTAAGTTTTTAAATGTAAGATTGATAGATACAATAATAAAGTTTGCTAATGATAGCTGAACAAAATAAACTAAGAATTGGAATTATTCTACATTGGACTGATAATGACTGAAACTTAAGTAATAATAAAAAATTATAGAATACTAATAAACATTTCTGATTTATGTCTTTAAATTTTATTATAGCAACAAATATAATTATTTTTAACCATGACTATGGTACACATTAATAAAATATGTTATATTCTTATTAATTAGTCATGCTATGCAATTTAGCACAGTGGTAGAATATGAGGTTTTGGAATATGAAATCCTAGTAATGGTGCAACTACTGGTATTTTCAGTACTTGAACATCTTATGAATTCTTGATAAAAAAAGCCATGCACATATTTTTATTAGATAAATTTTGAAAGAAACATATACATAAATATTATTTTATTATATATTAATTGATAATGTTGTAATCTTTAGTGTCTCTACAAATATATTAGACCAGTAATAAAGGGGAGATTCCATTATTATTGTTAAAAAGAGGTTGCCCTGTCAACACTTTGAAATTGTTGATGATATTTGGATTGTCTAAGTATTGACTGGTTTTAATGATCTTGTAATGGGCTGGCTAATTTCGCAGGAGATAGGGGGAGCACATCTTACTATGGTTGGACTTTGGGTCTTTGGATAGGATGCAAGTGATTATGCAATGAAATACATAACCTACATTTTTATCTACTTCCAATAGACTAGCTCTATTTAGTTTTATTAACCTAGATACAATTTGGGTCAGTTCATCCAATTCTCACTTCTTTCTAGCCATGTTGTTATACCACAGTATTTATACTCAGGGAGTAATTTCTTGTACTCTCTTATCAAAGAATGAGATCACACTAACAGCAGTTATTGCATCTCTATATAGTTGATAATTAATTACCAAAAATCCTATAAGCATATCCAAATAACATAAGATATATAAAAAATATGTATGTGCAATATAAGTATATATGTATTAAAGTTATAATAATTGACCTAAATATGTATATGTATTTCCTCTATAATAATAAGATAATATTGATATGTATTAAAATAATTAAGATTATAGTGTAAAATAATTAAGATTATAATGTTTATGATGGATATGGAAATAATGATGAGCTATAAAGCTGATGGTGGATATGGAAATAATAATGAGCTAGAGAGCAAATTAAAATAATGAATTATATTAACATTTAATGTTTAACAAAAATATAAAATACCAATAATAATTCAATCTGACACATGTAATTTGTTATGAAAATGATGAATTTCTACCATATTGATATCTAATAATGATATTAATAAAAATAAAGTCCTTACTTTCAACCCAATGGTAGAAATTTCTGCACTTGACAAATTATTTACAATGACAAATATGTAACATTATTATAAACATATGTGATCATGATTCTATCTGGCTAATTTAAAATATATATATACAAACATAAAAAAAATATTTGTTGTCCAGATAGATCAATGTCTATAAATCATTTATACAAAAGCTATATAAAAGTAAACTTAATTAATAATAAAGAAATTAATATAAACTCTATCATTATCTAGTGTATTGCTTAATGTGAGATAATATTAAAATTTCTTACCTCTCATTTCACTTTATGCTGTCAAAAGTCAGTTGAATGGGGAGGTCAAAACTAGTGTAATTTTTTATTTCACACAAATGAAGATAATTAAAAAAAATAGTTAAATCTAATATTTCCCCCTCCTTACTTTCATAATGAATTTTACCAAAATTATAACATATTGGCTTCTAATTGTAGAAAACAAAAATATACAGAAAATTTACAATAGACAAAAAAAAAAAAATCACAATTTTTATCCCATTTTGTTAAAGTTTGATGAGTCTGCTGGAAACTGTTTATTTGCTAAATAAATTCCTATGAATGGAGATGAAGTTCTGCTCCCACAAAGAATGGAAATTTCTTGTCTGGATCAAAAGGCAGTGACCTTCTCCAGTTGCTTTCTCTTGGATTTTGTTAGGCATTTTATTCAAGGCAAAAGATGTTCTTCAGGTTTCTTCTAAATGGGTAGGTGAAATATTTAAGCTTTCATGGCTTTATTGATGATGTAGTATTCCTTATGGTATAAACTGTTTAGCAAGCAACCATGGTATAAAGATAATATTATATATCTATTGATTCATTTACTTTTCAAGTCTTTAGTGGCAATATTTCTATATAACAAAACAGTTAATTATTGTATATTATTGCTATTACATGAATACAACTAAAGTTGCTTAATTAACAAATATTCAAATGTTCTCTTTTAAATTATTTCTTCCAATTCTTATGGTTGCTTAAAAGTTCATGTTTTGATCATTCTGAATACTATTTAAATATATATATTATAACATTTTCTGTCTTGCTAGTATAAACATATTCAAACATGAATACTTATATGATTTCAACACACGGGTGACATCTCTTGACAATTCTGGGAATTAAATTGTTACATTATATATATATATATATCCATCATTGTATTCAAATTTCTTTTTAAGCAAAAAAAAAGCTCTACCTTTAAATGCAGAAGATAGTATCAACCTTGTCATTTTCCATTGCTGAGCAGACATAATATATATATAATAGGAATTAAAACAATAATTTGTGAACATTTTAAATTTCGTTTCTACAGCTGTTTGCTATGTGATTAGATTTAAATTCAGTCATTGTTTTGTAAGGTTTATGTGCAAGTTTTTGGTATAGTTATCCCCAGTTAGTGACATATAACACATGTTTTATTGCAGTGTTAGTATACCTATATGTTTTTCCTAGTGGTTTAATGGTTTTTATTATTTCTTTAAAAATAAAAAGATATTTATGTAAATATATATGTTGGAAAGGAAAAGATGTTAATATGATAAATTGCTTGGCAATTTATCGGTTAGGCAAATATGTTTATGTGGCTCCAATTGGCAGTATCCTAAATAATTGGATGGTGTGTCAGGTTGTAATTCATCAATATATATAAAATCAAATAGATTTTACATTTTTATGTCACATTAAAAATTATCTCCCATGTGAAAGTTTTTGATTACCCTTCATATAAAAACTTAATCTTGTCATGTGAGTTGGAAGTGTGGAATTCTGTGCTAGCATAATAATCTGATTTATATTCTCTTTCTTATATATTTGGTAGTCATTGAATTATATGCAATGAGTGTTAATAGTTATTTATTAAATAATCTGAACTGGATAATGTAGAAAGAAAATAATGAAATAATAGAATATTTAAAGACTATTGTAAGTGGATTTTATGAACACCTTGATTATAAATTATCAATAAAATATACTAAGAAAAGAATAAGAGTATATCTTGATTCTAAATTTTTTAATGCATAATTTAAGTGGGTTTTTTTGTTTATAGAAGAAAAAATATGTAATTATATATGTTAGAAAATTGAAAATATTAGATGGTATATGCAGAAAATAGTGAATAAGCTATGATATAGTTGCATTAAAAATATTATTGAAAATTTTGTGAGAACGTCAAAAAGGAATAATTATAGGAATGGCAAATGTATTTTAATATATATATAATACAAAAATCCATTACAAAGATGTGAAATATTTAATGTTGAATATAGAGTTTCACCAAATACAAATACAAATAATCTAATTAATATTATTATAGATTGAATTATTAAAATATAGTATAGTAATATAATGTATAAAATTAATTATAGTTGTATGTCATTTTGCATTGGGTAAATTTTGACATACATCAAAAAAGAGAAATAAAAAAACATAATAGATTCCATATTGGAGAAAAAAATAACTTACTGGGAAGCATACAAATTAAAGTACCCCAATATATCATCTTTGCAGAACTCACTTGGACTAAATAATAAGCAGTTACTAAAGAAATCAAAACAGTAGTTCTTGGAATCCAAAATAATTGACTATCTCCTGAAACTCAACCTCTCATCTCTTCCTACAAATCTATTTCTGGTACACAGAAGAAAATTTGCCAAAATAAACCCCCAGTGTCAACTGTGCTATACCAATGATGAAACCATCACACATATCCTATACATGTGTTCTGTGCTAGCCATGTGAGGACATTCATCAACAAAAGAGTTTCTTTTGACTACAGAGAAGCACGGATAATTCAAAATATTATCAAAACCGGTTTTTTTTTCAAAAATTAGAGTTGCCACCTTCCTCTCATTTGCAATGTGGCTAACAAGGTTCAAATTGATATTTGGCCATCAGAACCTAAATGCCATGGAAACATTTAAAAATCTGTTAATGGACTTTTGCATCAGAGATCAAATGTTAGCCTGGTATGGCTTCACAAACAATTGTGGGAGTTGATTAACTTCAAAGGACTAAATGTACCATAGACTCCAAAGAAAAATGATCATGGTCTAAATCAAATCCATGGGAAGAAGGTCTCTTGTGAAAAGTCTAATGAATAAAGTGAAAATTCCCCATCAGAAGTAATGTCAAAATGCTGAATAGCTATCAATAATTCAAACTATTGAAGAAAGGGAGATGGAGCAGTACTCCATCACAGAACTTACTCTAAGGAATTAACTCAGCTGATAACCAAATACTTTGGTTCGTACTTATACTCAAGATTACTTCTACTTAATTTAATGTAATTATATACTGTTTACAATGTACATTACAGATTCAATGTCAAATAAATTCACTTTTGAAAAAAAAAAAAAAGAACATAATGGAATTGAATTCCAAAAAAACAAATAACATACAACCATCTTCTGTGTTTAATGATCATAAACAGGTACTTAATTTGTTAAGATAATAAAAGCTATTTTTATTAATAAAGAAAATAATTGACTTTATGGATAAAAATATCAAATATAAAAATTCAAAAGGCATAAAAGTGTAGCATTATGTAGTGAATTATGAAAAATAGTATTTTTACTTTAATGTTATATGCAGTTGAATATTAAAACATTCTTCTGTGATTTATTTAATATTTTAAGGTATTAAATTATTAAATATTTTATTATTTATTATATGCATTTGTAATAATTTATAAGAATGTTACATATATATTTATTTAAGATATTATTGGATTAACGAACATTTATACATTAGAGCCGTAAATGCAGAATTTTTATATGGATATGAGTATTTAGGTAATACTGGGCGACTGGTTATAACTCCTCTTACAGACAGGTATACAATAAATATTTAAAACATAAGGTCCTTTATTTTTTTGATTTATATATTATTAATAGAAATACTTATTTGATAGGTGTTATTTAACTTTAACTGGAGCTCTTCATTTGAAGTTTGGAGGTGCTCCTGCTGGCCCAGCTGGTACAGGAAAAACAGAAACTACAAAAGTAATTTTTATATTTATAAATCACACACACATACACACATATATATATATAATAAAAACGGCATTGCAATTAGTTGTATACCAAATAGAGCAGAGACGAGCAAACGTCATCTAGCTGTGAAATAATTAATTAAATTCACCACATTACACTTAATAAACTAAGTTATTCTTTACATTTTCTAATGTAAATAAAGCTAAATTTGCCAAATATAAATATGATATAATCAATTATAAAATCATATATAATTAGGCAAGGGATAGAGTCAATGTTTTATTTTAGCAATTGGTTCACTCTATTCTTTAGTTTACTAAATGAAGGGTAATAGATATTTTTAATTATTTCGTTAGTTTCCTACTCATGTATATATTATTATATCAGAGACTTAGGTTTGAATATATGTGAAACATGAAAAAAACCTTAGGTTCCAAGCAGCCATTCAGGCTAGCCATTCTGTTATTATTCACCAAAAGAATACACAGCGATTGTTACCTAAAAGATGAAACATGGAAATAAAGATATAATTTCTTAATTCACTAGCGTTTAACTAGATAATTTAGTATTCATGCATTGATTCTCTATAAAAAATATACTGACGAGATTTGTTAATCTACAATGACTTACATGATGTCTATTTTATGTATACATAAATATTAGATTGTCTTAGATTATTTCAATTTTTATTTTAAGATTTAAAAATTTTTACAACACAAAAGGTATTTAAAAGAAATGGTAGAACAACTTATATTCGGTTACTGAAAAATCTAGTTAAAAAAACTTTTTATAACAGGCTTAGATTTGTTTTCTGGTAGCCATAATAAGTCTAGCTAATCATTTAGCAATGATAGTAAATGAGATGAGGAGTTAGCTAAAATCATATAGGGGATAAAACAAACAGAAAAAAATAATTTAGTCTCATCAATCAGAAAACGTGCAATCTAGTCAATACTTTTTCTTTCAACATTTGTCTATTCGGAGATGGGTGTAGGTGGGATATAGCATACCTTGAAATAAGCTCGGTAAAGGCTATGTAACGTTACTTTTCACAATAAAGTTTTGTTTATATATATTATTCAAGTTTTTGTTTTCAGTGCGTATTCTTAAAAGTGAGAAAGTATGTACAAATTATACTATTAATTTTGAGTTAAGTAATACATGTTTGCTCAATGTCTGGCTTCTGAATATAAAATTAAACACTAGGTTCTTAATTCCTTCAATTTTTTATTTTTATTTCAATCGGCATATTATTTTTATTATTAAATATATATCAATGTGTGCATATATGAGTATAAAAATATTGTGTTTAATTGATAAGTTAACACTATTTGATTTATTATTTATTTTTCGACTATTGAAAAGCTGGTTGCAATTACATATAATGAAGGACTTTATGCTTGTAAATTTTAATTTTCTAGTTTCATAAAATAATATGTTATTAATATGGCTTACTTTTGATTATTGCTGGATTTAGATACTAAAAAAAATGTGCGCAGGTTTGTAGGTTGTAAAGCATATAACGTTAAATGTTTCAAATAATATATATTTATATCATAAAGATTTTTTTTTTCCCCACGAGTAACAAGTGTAGAAATTGCCATTTTTGGTATAATAAAGGCGGGGGGGGGGTATTATATGTTAAACTGGATTGATAGTTACTTTTCATGCACTCCTAGATGAATGAAGAATTATGTAAGTTCTTATCAAGTCGATGATTCTGACTGAACAATAATGCCAAAATTAATAATGGATATCAACTAAATCAAAGCATTCTGTTTAAAATTAAAGCTGGAATTATTTATCATACTCACATAAAGTCATTGTACTACAATGTGAATATATATATATATGCTATTCTTTATTTTAGTCAGAAAAAGGTCATCAGCTATAAAATATTAATATTGGCAAAAAAACCTGTCTCTCTTTAATATATATATATATATATAGGAAGCTACTAATATTATTGAGTAAAAATTTCATCTTGTGTTAAGATACTCTGATTAATATACCTAATAGTATAACAAAATTGCTTAAATTTTTGTGAAGTGCTTTGAATATTTCTCTTTCTACAGGTTCAAAATACCTTTGACTTACATAATTTAATTTAGTCAGAGAGATGGATTAGGACAAACTGTGGCTCTCAAGCTAAATATTGCTGTTGATTCCAGTCTTCGGACTCTTTTTATCATGATAAACATAAACACATTTTTACTTTCTTTTATAAATTGTAAATAGACACTTTGATGGCTCTAGGAAAAGAAAAAATATGCATTACAATGGTGTTTCTTGAACTCAGCCTTATTATGACATAGTCATTATTGTGTACAATGATTATTTAAATATTGGAACTTTGTGAATAAATCAAACTGTCAAAGTATTTTTATTTATTTAATTTTTTAAAGATAATTTTAAATATTATTAGGATGTATACATATTCTATTATGTTGCTCTCTTGTTAATATAAATATTCAAATATTTCAACAGGTTTTCAGATATTCATATTTTTCATGAACATATTTTTCAATTCCTTGCAGCTCTTTAATGGGGGGAGGGGCGAAATGGCTCGCATGCTAAATAGTTTGCCGATGTCTGATAGAATATTAAAGGTTTATGGACAAAATTTAAGGAGTATGGATCACAGTTTCATTTGTACATCAGATGCTAGGAGATCACGTGTTTCCAATTAGTGATAAGTAGCTAATGTATGTGTAATTAAAGATAATGGTAATTTCTATTATTTTAATATTTTTTCTGTAATTTCAAAACTTTTAATATTTTTTATCATGCTTTTATATATTTTATTGAGTAGTTATCATTTTTATTAAGTTTTTGTTTAATATTGTTAATTGCCCTTAAAAGTCAGGTTGCGTATAATTTTTTTTTGTTATTTAATTTAATAGAAGTTATAGTTATGTGAGTGGATATAATCATTTATATAAATAAATTTAATATTTTTTTCTTTATCAATAATGACCGAAAAAGAATATGAGAATTGGAAGGAAAAAAGGTATTTCAAAGATAAATGGATAGGTATACAAAACATTACTATCTCTAAATGAATATGAAAATTGATAGAACATATTAATATAATAATATCCTCATTTAAAAAAGAAAGTAAGTAAATGAGCAGTAAAAAAATGGTAAGATCACATTAAATTACATTTAGAAAGATATCCTGATACTAAAAGACAAAAGAAATATCAGTATTACATCATCATCATCATTTTCAACCATTAATAATCCACTTCAGGATGAAGGTCTCTCCAAGTTCAATCAATCTTCACTGATTTGTAGCCTCTCTTCTCCACATCATTCCAGTAAACTTCCTTATTTCACATATGGTCTCTTTCTAGGTCTTTTACAATCTCTTGGAATCCAAATTAATATTTCAATTGTCCAGCTATTATCATCTCTTCTAGCAATATTTCCAGCACAACTTCAGTCTTTTAATTTTTTCAGTGATGTCAGTTAGTATACAGCCATTTACATCAAAAAATGACTGATCAGTTGCTAAATGTTATGCATGTGTTAAAATTATTTAAAAATATGATACAGATCATAAAAGCTTGTTTTTAAAAGTTGATCCAATAGCTAAGAAAATTATTTGGGAGTTTTATGGAGAATTTATTTATTTGCCATATGATTTTTTAGACAAAATAACTATTAACAAAATATCATAATGTATAGAGATTCCAATCAGTAAATTAATTTACAAGTTGTTTTATTAGTTTCTTCAATCTGCCACTGGAGGTATGTGATTTATAATTTGTGTTGCCCACATAAAGGTAGATTGCAACTATTAGATTTCATTTATGAAACAAATAAGCATAATAATATTAATTTTTATGAGATGCTATCTTTCTCTAGCAACATCAAATCTAGATGGCTTTATTGCTGAATCCTAAAAAAAAAAAACAATTCAGATCTTTATAGTACTCCATTTCCTGTGCTATAATTTTTTTGAATATTGATTTTTGGCTAATTAGCAAATTTATGTAAACATGAAAAAAAAGTTGTTGGGGAAGTTGTACTACAAAATTTATTGAAATATTTAAAAAAAATTAAAACATTAAAAGAATAGTCAGAAAAGACAATGTTGTTGAAGAAGAAGAAAAATACAGAAGAAAAAACCAGGAAATAATTTTTAAAAGAAAGAATAAGTAGACAAAATCATAGTTGACTTTATACTAGAACAAAATATAAAAATTCTTACTAGAAGTTCATGGAACTTAAAATAATAGCAAGCAAGATAACATAATGGTTTTAATTAGCTCACAAAATGCAATAATGGGTAAAATTGAATTTTACAACTGTCTATGAAAGTAAAAGATCCCCTTACTTCTCAGATAATTACATTTTAATACTTTGTACTTACTGATAGATAGTAGAGTGCAATTTAGAAAGTTTCATGTAAGACAAGGTACTTATAACGTAATCGAGCTTGGCAACTTGATGGCATTCTGGCTCACCAAAACACCTAACAAATGCCGTTTGCAAGGCCTGACTTACGGCTATAGAAAACATCTGTTTGTCTTAGCCATTAGAAGGCCATTTATGATGCATAATGCAGAAATAATACGGCCTATTTCTGCTTCACGATAGTTATTGTGAATCCACACACTTATCTTTCATTTACAGTTTGATATATATATATATGTGTGTTTAGTTGGATTAGTCAAATTTTAACAATATACGTTACACAATATTTGTATTTATAATTTATTTAATAAACATGAATTTATAGTAATTTTGTAAATGGCCACATCTTGTTTAGAGAATGTGTAAGGTGTAAAAGCTTGCCGAGGGTAGGCAAAAAGAATTTGGCCAATATCACGTGCGCAATCTCGTTTTCACATAAAATACCACGTAGTTGATAAAATGGATGGTGATCAACTTTTTTCACAGTTGCCAACAACAGAAGCCAAGTCTTTCTGCTGTCCAATAAAAATATACATGATTTTTTGTAAATTTCATAGAAAGCACATATTATAAACATGTTTAATAAGTAAATAAGACATTTATATGTGATTGTTGTTGTTTTAAAAAGTTTGAGTTTCTTTCTTTTGTCTGACTACGGTTATGATTTTGATATCTTTTATTTTAGCATTACAAACAACAGAACACTAACCCTAAAACTAACCCTAAACCTAACCCTAACTAACCCTAAAACTAACCCTAACTAACACTAACCCTACACAGTTATTTTGTTATGTAGAAAGCAATAATTAAGCGAAAGACATCACTAAATAGACATCGCAGAGTAGCAGCTTTGTCCAAAAACAGCGATTTAAAAATAAAAAAAAAAGGTTGTTGTTTACTAAATATAAAATTAAAATTAAACAACTTTTTTAATAAAAAGGCATGAAAAAAAAATTATAGCAATCAATAAATTAATAACCAAAAAAAAAAAAAAAAAACAGCGATTCAATTTAAAATATAACGCGGCCCCGAACATTGTATTGTATTGTTTTTGACTGCCAACAACACTATCAAGTGGCCAAGCCCTATTATGTTATAATTACCAAAATTTTATATGACAGAAGATAAAATAAGACAACCACTAATTATTAAATATTAATTTATGGTGGGGATAGTAATCTGATGTTTAAAAAAAGTAGTAGAACAAAATAATAACTTAGTCTTTTAATATTAAGTGTGATGTGAGACAAAAAGCTAATAATGGAAAATTGATCAGTACTTAGTAATAAAATAATAGAAGGTTTAATATAAATCACACTTAAAATAATAAAATATTTAAAATGTGATTGTTTTGAGCAAATAAATCTTCATAATAGAAAATAGCAAAATAAGAATGAGATAAAAACGTCAGAATTGATTACGATCCTCAGCATAATTGTTGTTTTAAAAAATTAAATGGATATATGACAGATATATACATATCAACAACATTTTCATTACAGAAGTGATTTATCTTATCATGTAAAACAATGAAGTATTTAAAAATGATAAAAGATTTAAATAATAATTAAAATTATATAAAATATATAGCACATGAAGTAGAGTAAGATAGTAAAAATATTTCAAAATGAGAGATTTTATCATATCTAAATTAATGATTGCAATAAGAAAATATTATAAGCAGAATTTGAAAGTATATATATTATAACACTTAGCTTTTGCCAGTAAAGTTAAACTCCTGGCTGTTTAATTTATTTAAGTGTAATAAAAAAAAATTCTTAATTTTATTGACAGTGCTTTTTATCAGGGCTTTACAATTAAATACCAACTTAATTTATAACTTATTCTAACACTTTTATAAATCTTAATTATTATTGAAAATCACTTTCATATTTTTATTATATGTTGATTTGAATTTATTCGTAATTAGAATTAATTTTCAATTATTTAAATGAGAATATGATTCCCTGTCTAATAATAAAATATTGCGAAAAGTTATTAAAATGTAGGATTACTTTATATTGTCTCTAATGTTTTAAAATTTAAGTCTAAACCTTTAGTATTACATAATATTATTTAAGTTACTTGTTTATAATAAAGCATTTCTGTCTAAAATATTTATTAGTAAAGGTATATTTGTTCATGGTAATATGAGAAAGATTAAATTAGTATAAATAGAATTAAACTATTTAACTTAGTATAAATAGTTAATTTATTACTATTAAATAGTTGTTAGTTTTTAATTAAAAAAACTTGGTAAATGTGTGTGATTGTGCTTACATTTATTCATTTTAGTTTATATTTTTGGTTCATAATCTTTAAATATCATTTTAATTATTTCAATCAAAATAATAAAAGTGTTCTGGTGAATTTTTAATATAGTTTGGATTTGTTATAAAAAGTAATGTATGTAATCGTTTTTATAGCATTGTAATAATTTTAATTTCTTTAATAATTATTTTTAGATGCGAGATTTAAAAAAAAACAAGTGTATATTTTATGCTAATGGTTTTCTATTTATAGTTTAATTTACCAGATATCAGATTAACTTATAGTGATTTGAAAATGTCAATTTTCAATTAGTGAAATCAATCACATGATTGGGGGTATAAAAACAGTTATGGACACATATGCAAAAATGTTATGTAAAGAACACAAAAGGGGAAAAAAACTTGCTTATTGTATTTTTTAATTAATTGCAAAATTATTCATAAATTTTAATTGTTTTAAAGCAACTTAGTTTTGTTTAGTAAAAATGTATCCTTGATAATTCTAATTCAGGTACTAAAACTTTAACTTAAAGTCTACTGGAAATTCCCATGTCAACAGTTTTTAAAAGTAAGTGGAATAGAAAATTTAAACAATTATTTCTGTACAAATGCTGATTTGTATTTATTCAATGTTATTATTCTGTGGGAATTTTATATAACTTGCTTCCCTTATATAAGACCTTTTTGTGATTTTTAATTTTATACTTACAATAAACTTTATTCTAAATTAAGTTTATTTTGATATTTAAAAGAATAATGAAAGAATACAAAATTTATTCAAAGATTTTAAATATTTTGCCTTCAGCAATGTCTTTTAAAGTATACTTCAATACTATTATATTTAAGCAATTGTTTTCTCTGCAATAAATTCATTTTTCTTTTAATTAATGGAAGAATCTTTGTATTAATTTTAAAATGATTTAAGTACTTTAAGTACTTGATTATTTGTTTTGTTGCTGCTTGAGTGAAAGACAGTTACTCATGTATATTTCAAGTAATGCTTATGCAAGCTTGATAAGAGAATATATATTTCAAGTATATAAAATAAAGATTTATTAAATTACTTTATCATTGCAAAAGCATTATGTATATACCCATGTTTAAAAATATAATATCATATCTTTATCATGGACTACTTACTTAAAATTCCATTATTATAATTATTTTAATATGTCTGAACAAAATAATGGAAACGTGTATTTTTGCAATGTAAAAAGAATTGAAATATGTTTAATGAATTATAATTTGAGTTATATACAATTAACTTTTAATGAAACCTGCTTTACTATATATTTCATAATTATTATTAGTGCTACAGTGTGAATTTAAACTCTGATCTATCTAACAAAACTATCTTATTTTTTAATTGCTCTTAAATCTCTATTGAATTATATTTTTCCAGAATAAATAAATAAAAGTGAACTCAATACTATAACACAATTTGTCAGCATCTTACTTATTTTTTAAAAAAATAATTTTACAAAACCGAATGGCCATTAACCCTTCTGTATTCTGACAAATCTTTTTGTTCTCACTAGATTTTAGCTTTCAACTTTCATTTTGATATTAAACCATTATTATTTATCATAATATAGTAAATTTGACCTCATTTAATAGATATTTTTGCTTAGAAATGAAGTACATTTTTAAAAAAAATCATAATTTATTTACAGAATTATTTAAAAAAATATATTTTAATCATAACAAAATGCTGACATGTCATCAAATTTTAAATGAATGAAATCATTGTTTGATGTTTGTTTTAAAAATCTGAACAAATTATTTTTAATAACTACTAAATCTATCATATTATGCTTTAAAAGTTTATTTTTTTTTGTAATTTTTATGATATTGCTAAATACTATAACTATCTGCTGAATGATCTCATTTCTAGACAGCTGTGTTTCCCACAACTGTAATCTCTCTAGTAACAATATTCAAAAGAATATATTTTTGTATATTTAAAAATAAAACATTGCTATAAAAAATAATTATGTAATAATATTTATTTTTGATTTTTAATAATTATTACACAATAACAATATAATATAATCATAAACTTTCCAAGAAATCAAGATTTTAGATCATTGGAATATTTTCTCAACCAATGTAATATTTCCTCAAAGTTTGCAAAGTTTGAGATTACCAAATATACAATAATTATTCATCATTGCATGGTTTCAGATATTTTGAAATTTAAATTATTTAATTTTCACAACATTTTTTGAATGTTTTTGAAATTTAAATATTAAAAAATAAATATACGTAAATTTTAAAGCTGTAAAAAAAAGCTTTACAGAATTTTCAACAGAGGGTGAAAAACACAAATTTTTCTTTTAGATATCTCAGGTGAGGTTTGACCATCTCATAATGAGACCCAATTAATACATTTGTGTGCTTAGGTTTTAAGAAAATATTTTATATAAAAACAATCCTGATTGTTGTGCACCTGCTATTTTAATTTGCTGTATTATCAACAAATGGAAAAAATTATATGTTTTCAGAAGTGTATCCTGATAACTGGTAAAACTTCCAGGATGAAGAACTTTAATAATTCAAATTTTGGTAAATTGGGTACAATGTGAAATTTATAATTTTATGCTTTTTGTAATTTATTATATATTTTACTCAGTGATATAATGTATTCTTGTCTAATATATTTTATGCATTAGTTGTCATATGTAATATCATGAAGTTTGCAGAATCTTTATTATTTTATTAATATATTATTTTCATATAATATTTTAAAAGTACATGTTTGTCCCCTATTATGAGTAATTTATATCTATCAAAATGAAAAACTTTTATGCAAAACTAATGAAGATGTGGTATATTCTTATTCTTATTGTTTATTTCAGCCCACATTTTAGTAATCCATGTTTCACAGATATAACTTTGTTATCAGTTTTATACATCAGTTAATAATTATATTTGTTAGGAGTTAGAATCATTAGTCTCTCTTGTTTATTGTTTATGCTTATCTTGCCATTATATTTTACAAGAGATAAGTAGTGGTGCCTTTCTCTTGATATGATTTTATTAGTACATTTATTGTATACAGAGGTTGCAGTGTTGTCTCCTTCTTACAGTGGTATTTTTATGTGAGATATATATATATATATATATATATATATATATATCTCACATAAAAATATATGCAAAATACAAAACTATATATATATATATATATATATATAGTTTTCAAGTTTTGTATTTTGCATAAATGCTTTGTTTAAGGCAGTCCCTGTTTCTAATATTTATGGTGATTAATTCTCATTTTTTATATATTTCCAGGGATGAAGGACCTAGCATCTTTATTTGCCTTCAAAATGTAGGTGCTCTTTTGAGTTTATGTGATCATTAAGTTCACTGCCTTATTTATTACTTTCATCTCAGAAGTATTATAGTTTATATGTAGCTATGTATTGAGTACCACATGACTTCAATGGCAATTAATATTGGTATTTGTTTGTAAGAGTATTATGTTTTCTTCAGTTGTACTTTTGACCAGTCTTAGTGTAGATTAGAGATGGTTCTATTGGGTAGATCTGTTTATCTCTGCTTTGCCAGTATTATAGAATATATAACTGATAGTTATTTTATTTAAATTTTTAAAATTGTAATTTTAGGTCTAAATAAACAATATAGTTGGTATTAAGATGTATTTATTGTTGGGACAATATTATAGTATGATTGGTATGCAAAAATGTTGAACTTCTCATAATAATGCTTAAGTTAAGCAATGTGTTATCAGTCACAAAAATGCATACCTTATTGTAATAATACATCAGTCAGACAAGTTAAAATAGTTAATTACAATTTAATTCATAAATTTATTTGTTTATTTCCATAAACTGCAAACTTGTAAAATTGTATTATTTCAACGCAGTAAGATTATATAGCATTGTATTTAAACAGATCATTTTAAGTCTATGGATTTCCAAAAGTATAGTTATTGCATTGTTTTTGTTGGATAAATAAATGTCATACTTCATTGTTAAATTTTTGTGTTTGATTTTAATATTATCTCAATCACATATGACATATCCATAAATCTTAACATTATAGAATTTAATGGTCAAATATATTTGATTCTAGTTGTTTAGAGTATATGACTATTAAATCCCTTATCTATTCTTTGTATTCGAATGCTATCCAAGGAAATTATTTTATTTTAAATTAAGAGTTTCTATATATTTTATTTTAATTAAAAAAATATTTATTTTATTATTAATATAAATTATTAGACATTACCTTAGGGGTAAGAGTATGTAACCTCACATTTTCATTAGAATGACATTCATTGTTTAGTAATTCATAAATAAATAAAAGAGTAAAAATTTGAATATTAGACATATCTAATGAAAAAACACTAAAATCATATTATTATAATTAATTACCAAACAAAATTGTTTTAGAAAAATACATTACTTTGAAAAAGAAAATGGTACAAATAAAACTTAAGGAACATTATTATATTTTATCAAGAGTTTTGAATTGTAAATCAGATCATTGCAATGAAATGGTGAGAATAGTAATGGTGAGATGTGTTATTATATTGGAGGTGGGTATAAAAAGTACATGAAAAAAATGTTATAACCTAACTATTTTTTGGTATTTGCTTTCAATATTAAAAGCATTTATGTTTTGTCAGAGTGAGTAGAAAGTTCTCTTTTTAAGATTTATTAACTGTGAATTAGAATATTTATAATGTTTATTTATTATTACCCTTCATGCTATGACTCTTTTTATTATTAACATATATCATATAGAAGAAATCTGAGCTTAGCCTGTTATAATTACCAATTAGTAATCATCATCCTTTAAAGAAATGCTTCTAATTTATTTTTGTTTTTCTTTTCCATCCATTTTCTATTGGTTTTCATCCTTCTGAACACTGTTTTCCAGCAATTCTACTTTGTGAATATAGATAGAGTCTGAATTTCCATCAAAATGGCTGTGTTATTCAGACTTTATCTATATTCACAAAGTAGCAATGCTGTAAAAATATAATATTTAGGGAAGTCATTTGGCATTTTACACTTTGATTTTCACTAATGATATGCACCATATATATATATATATATTAAAACGAAGATTTGCATGGGTTAAATATATAAAATACATTTTTTGCGGGTTCATCCTTGTTAAAAACTTTTAATATTAATATACTGACATTTCGACTTGGTCACACAAGCCATCCACAGAGTTATAAAAGGTAGAAAGATGGTTGAAGAGGTGCTACAATAACTGATTTGAATAAAATGTTAAAATTCCACCAATAGCAAAAAATGTTAAATTTAGGAATGTTTTTTTAAAAAAATCTTTTCTAATACCAGGATCATATCCAGATGTGATAATCTCTACCAATGCAAAATTAGAAAAGCCATTGAGATACTTAAAAGGCCAGATTGTATCAATAAGTGAGATGATACATGCAAACTTCCTCCTATTTGGAAAGATTTTTTAAAAAACATTCCTAAATTTAACATTTTTTGCTATTGGTGGAATTTTAACATTTTATTCAAATCAGTGATTGTAGCGCCTCTACAACCGTCTTTCTACTTTTTATAACTCTGTGGATGGCTTATATCACCAAGTCGAAATGTCAGTATATTAATATTAAAAATTTTTAACACGGATGAACCCACAAAATATGTATATATATATATATTGTAATGGGATGGGGTAGTAGGAAAAATATGGAAGGAAAATGAAAAAAGGTTTGAACTGCATGATGGGATTAATATTATCATTCCCAGCCAATTAAAAATGAAATATAATTTATAAAGTATTATAAGTAAGGAGATATATTAAGAAGAGCATGAGATATTTAATAATAAAATGAGATTAGAGAATCTCAGTGAACATTGAGAGATCAGCCATCTAAATCAGAAGAGCAACTAAAGCATAATTATCCACTAGCATTATAAGTCAAAGTATGTTTGAGTAATACTCAAAATATCATTCATCATCATTGATGGGAATAAACAAATCAGTACAATATATGAACAGTCCATCTGGTGGCTGGATTTGAACAATAAAAACTATAAATCAACAGTCAACCTTGTGACTGGATTGGAAATGGGTCTTCTGTAGACCAGGCTAATTATTGAGCATTTGCCACCTTGGACAATTATTTAAACATAACTTGGATGCAGCATCTTAGTGACCATCCATTAAAATACACAGTAATCAAAAATGAAAACAATAATGCTGGGACATTAAAACATGCGATCATCATCAATGCTGAGGCCACTTTCTATAAACTTAACTTTTAAATAAGACTAAAATAAAATAAAAGATAGTGCATGGGCTTTAAAGAGTATTCTATTTCTGTGCCAATCAGGATAATGATTGATCATCTCTGGATGCCCCAAAGCACTAAGTACACATCCCCATTTATCTGTGCATGAATCTAGCTCAGAGAACACAAGCTCTATTACTGTATGTGAACAAGAGATGATGGAATACAATTTTAACAATTAAATATAAGTTTATTGATAACAAAAAAATGAGTAAATGATTAAGGTCTTATAAGGGTTTTGATTTTGAAAGATACACAATAATAAAGTCATCACTCAATAATTTACAAGATTAAACAATTCAGAACAAAGCAAAACTCTCCATATAGTAGTGCCATATTGTGCTAACAAGAGCAATCAATGGATGCCAGAAGGCTTGTGCATAAAATCCCTATCTAGTGCCTACTCATCCAATATCCCCAGACTAGTTTCTGGCTTGTGGCCTTCATCAGTGAGGAGCCTTGGATCTGAGAGCACTGCATGTAGATCTTAGGATCTAATGCAAAACTATGAGAATGAAACTGAAAACCCAATTAATATTTTCAATCCAAGCTCAATAGCTTATATAGTCATATTGGTCTGAACTCAATTCAGCACCCATACATTTTGGTGTCTTTGGCTCTTTAACAACCATAGCCACCACTATCCTATTAGGCAGGATTGGTGTTAAACCACTAAACATCACATGATCACTATCTCATACTAGCACATAATTGTTATTAAACAATTCAGAACAAAGCAAAACTCTCCATATAGTAGTGCCATCTTGTGCTAACAAGAGCAATCAATGGATGCCAGAAGGCTTGTGCATAAAATCCCTATCTAGTGCCTACTCATCCAATATCCCCAGACTAGTTTCTGGCTTGTGGCCTTCATCAGTGAGGAGCCTTGGATCTGAGAGCACTGCACCTAGATCTTAGGATCTAATGCAACCCTCCAGCAGCCACCTTTTAACTCTATTTAACTACAAAACTATGAGAATAAAACTGAAAACAATTAATATTTTCAATCCAAGCTCAATAGCTTATATAGTCATATATAGTCAATATAGCTTATATAGTCAATAGCTTATATAGCTATTGATCTTGGATTGAAAATATTAATTGTGTTTTCAGTTTCATTCTCATAGTTTTGTAGTTAAATAGAGTTAATAGGTGGCTGCTGGAGGGTTGCATTAGATCCTAAGATCTAAGTCCAGTGCTCTCAGATCCAAGGCTCCTCACTGATGAAGGCCACAAGCCAGAAACTAGTCTGGGGATATTGGATGAGTAGGCACTAGATAGGGATTTTATGCACAAGCCTTCTGGCATCCATTGATTGCTCTTGTTAGCACAAGATGGCACTACTATATGGAGAGTTTTGCTTTGTTCAGAATTGTTTAATAACAATTATGTGCTAGTATAAGATAGTGATCATGTGATGTTTAGTGGTTTAACACCAATCCTGTTTAATAGGATAGTGGTGGCTATGGTTGTTAAAGAGCCAAAGACACCAAAATTATGGGTTCAGACCCATATGACTATATAAGCTATTGAGCTTGGATTGAAAATATTAATTGTGTTTTCTGTTTCATTCTCATAGTTTTGTAATTAAATAAAGTTAAAAGATGGCTGCTGGAGGGTTGCATTAGATCTTAAGATCTAGGTGCAGTGCTCTCAGATCCAAGGCTCCTCACTGATGAAGGCCACAAGCCAGAAACTAGTCTGGGGATATTGGATGAGTAGGCACTAGATAGGGATTTTATGCACAAGCTTTCTGGCATCCATTGATTGCTCTTGTTAGAACAAGATGGCACTACTATATGGAGAGTTTTGCTTTGTTCTGAATTGTTTAATAACAATTATGTGCTAGTATGAGATAGTGATCATGTGATGTTTAGTAATTTACAAGATTAGTACAAAATTCAAATTATTACATTAACTGCATTATTTCTTAATGGGTATCTATAAACGCATACATATAGCCATACAGATACATGTATTTTATGATATATGATGAAGATATTTCAATTAAATATAAAAGAATTATTACATTTGTGATTTGCATAATTACTATTCAAAATTTAAATTGTTACATTAATTTATATATACGTGTGCACAGATGTGCGATTTATAATATACAATTAATATAAAAAATGATTAAAATTTGCATACATGTCTTATTTGACAAGCATTGACATATATGTGCACACATAAATATGCAGTAAAATTGAATTATATTACAATCGTATATATAAAAAAAATACTATAACTGTTTAAAATTTTACATGTATGTATGTGCATGTATTCGCACACTGACAAAAAGTTACATATTTTAATTTGTTACAATAATAGTTATATTTTTCTAATTGATTCCATTTGGAAAACATATATAAATTTCTCACATATGCGTCTATAAACAAAATATATAATTTAAAATTTAATTTCAGCTTATAACTTTTTTTTTTATCAAACTAAATAAAGTCAACTTTTGTTTGCTAGGTACTTGTTGATTAATTATCAAGGTTCTTAATAAACGAAAAATAAAATCATTTTATATATCTGTCATTTCAGACCAAAGAAATTATTAAAATTTCATTATTATATATATCTGCTGTTAGATTTCAGATCAAGCAAAAGTTACTTGTTTGTGTTAACTTTAAGTTATTAATTTATAATTTTAAAAGTCATTTTAAGAAATATTAAGATAAAATAACTCACTGTATATACACATGACATATTTATTTGTGATTCCCTATGCATATAGGTAAGCACCAGCATAAGTATAATTACTTCTTTATTCAGCTGGTTGGTATTCATCTTGGGCAAGCTGTTTTTTGTCTCTGGGCAAATGTCATTATCAGGCAAAAGTATATAATTCAGGTATGGTTGGCCTTTTTCCTTCTGTATTCAGTTCCACTTATACTTGGATTTTGTAAGCTTCAAGTCAGCAAGCTGTTTTCCAGAACACTTTTAAGGCTATGAATTACAAAGAATCTTGACACATTTGTTCCATGTAAATTCAAATTCTGTCAGTGAATTGTAGAGCAGCCACTTCCTTGCATTCTTAAATCCTCCTGGCAGTTCTCTTAATAATTATTCTAGCCATTGTTGCATCTAGCTTTACTATGGCCATTTTCTGCTACAGTTACCAACTCTTCACAAAATATTTTAGCCAACTTTACAGCTAGCTCTTCTGCTAACTCTTACAAAACTGCAAGCCAAAACTGTTTTTTTCAAAATCACTATCCAGATTGTTCTCTTCAAAAATCATTACCCAGACTGGAGCTAATTTTGTTATCAGCCCTTTTATAGAATCATCTAAGGTGATAATAATTTGATGAAACAGAGTTTTTATTTTTAGCTCTCTAATCTCTTTGAAAACATATACATGTTTTAATTAATTAAAAAATTTTGAAAACAATATTGTGTTTTTACTTTCACAATCAAAATAATAATAATAATAATAATAATAATAATAATAATAATAATAATAATAATAATAATAATAATAATAATAATAATAATAATAATAATAATAATAATAATAATAATAATAATAATAATAATAATAATAATACAATATTTATATTTATTCAGACCTTTTAAAAGTTTAATTTATAAAACAATTCTTATTTTAAATCAGAGTTATTATTTATCTATTTTTTTATTCCAATGAATGTAGAAATATCTATTATAATTTTTGTCTGTGTTTATTTTTAGTTTTCCTTTCAACCTTATATATATGTATTTATGCACACACACTAATATTAGTTTGTTATGTAATTCAACTGGTTCAATATATATATATATGAATGCAATAAACACTTAAACAAAAACAATATTAATAACAATCAACAATTTCAATCTGTTGTCAAAGCAACTTTCTTTGAACAGTAAAAGTGAATGTCTATGTTTATATATAATCTAATAAATTTAAATAGACACTAAAGATTACAAATTAATCAAAACGAATGCAATTATTAATTCAAAGAAGTTTAAATAAACCTCATTAAACAGATAAATATAACCAGTTCTAAATATAATCATAACATCTAAACTGCACTCCAGTTTTGTATTACTTTCATAATAAAGCTAATAATGTTCAAGGCTAAATAGGTAAATAATGTATGTAAGTTCAAATAGTCAACATTCAAATAATAGGAATATCACTTACAACTAATAATCTCAATCTATTGTCGTGGCAACCTCCTTTAAACAATGAAAGTGGAAGTTCACCTTTATATATGATCTAATATATTTATATAGATACTAAAAATGCACTTTGACCATAAAAAGAGAAATTGTTCAAAAAAGATTAAATAATTCTTGTTAAACAGGACAAATAGTTAATTATAACTTTCAAACTGCATTCCAGCTTTTTCTGAAATATAATTTTCATTGACACTACTCTCTCTCAGGGTTGAGATTGATTTCTATATACTTAACACTTTATGGAAGGGTATAATCATAAACATATGTCCAAAGTTGTGAAAAAGATGTGTGATCCACAAAATGCACATTTCATGCTGATGAGCACTAATCAGTTGACCAGATCACAATTTTTTGTACCTATCTTTGTCATTGTTTAGTATATATAGATAGCCGATTACTTCAGTAAGTAAATTATTGATGTACTCCAACTATGTACTTCATAATAAATCTAACAATGGCTAAGAAGGTTTCCTTGATAACAGATTGAAATTGCTGATTGTTATTTATATTGGTATTGTTTATGTCTTAACTGATTTCTGGTATTTTTATATTATTTATCTATCTAGACATGAACACCATTAGCTTTATGTAATTTGAAAGTTATAATTGACTATTTGTAGTCTGCATTTAAAACAGGTTATATTTACTTGTTTAATGGAATTTATTTAAACTTCTTTGAATTAATAATTTCATTCTTTGTCTTCCAGTTGCAGTCTTAAGACTTTATATTAATATATTTGTCCATATATAAAAATGGATGTCCACCTTTATTGTTTAAAGATGGTTGCTTTAGTAGCAGATTGAACTTGTTGATTGTTATTAATATTGGTATAGTTAAAATGTTGATTGCTGTCATATGTTTATATATATATATATATATATATATATATATATATATATATATATATATATATATATATATATATCAGGCTTGAATTGGACACTTGAGAAGGAAGAGAATAATCTAATTAATTATCTGGATTTAAAATTAAAGTGGACACACAATGCACTTCAATACAAATATGTTATACATCTCCCCCATATTAGGGTTAAATAGATATAAAATCTAAAGTGCCAACATCTCATAAATTAGCAGCAGTTAAAAACTTCTTATACTGCATTTATTTCATGTGTCATTATTAAGCTGATAGAAATCATTCAAAATTACATGACTGACTTGATAAAAACAGGTTATTAGAGAATGCACAACATAGGTATATAAATTTATTAATAATACTGGTCATAGTAGAACTAATAAAAACTGGATTTCTCTGCCATATCTATCACAGATGTCTAATCAAATAGCTGAAATATACTCATACAAATATAATAACAGATTTAGAACTTCCATAAATTTAAACAAGCTCATTAACAAAAATAAAATTTTAACACTGGATCAGATCAATGTGTTCTATGTTGTAAGATGCAACCAAAAGACTGTCCATATATACTTTATGAGGAAACTAAAGAAAACATTGAAGCTCGAATGACTCAGCACTTAGTAATATATATGAAGTCTAAGTTTAAGCCTGAAGTATCTAATTCATCCATTTTTTTCAATCACAAGAGACAACACAGCCATAGCTGTGATCGAAATGCTGTTACAGTTGTATATGAGGAGAGAAATGATCACAAACTCAAAATAAAAAAGGTGTTGTTTTATTAAACAAAATGAATATGTAATAAACCAAAAATAAAAGTATTCAAATCAGCAAAAAATTAATGTTCTCAGCAGGCTGACCATGGGTGTAATGTAAAAACATCAAAAGTATACTTAATACAATAATATGATTAAAAATTCTATATATTAATTTTGTATGAATATATATATATATATATATATTGTGACCGGTCAAATTAATATATATGCTTTACATATATATATATATATATATATATATAGTAAATAAAGCATAAAGCTAAACTAGTCAATAAATAATCAAAATTACCCCAAATTCACAATTCAACCAGACCACCCAAGAATCCAAAAAAAAAACACAATCAATGGTTTCACTGCTACAAGCAGATGTCTCACATGTAAAACAATACAAACTAACATATTTCACCTAAAATGTTACCCACAATTCCATTTACCTCCCATTCATTCTTAATGTTAAAATAATTTTTAAATAAGTTAACTGCTTCAGAATCATAAATTTTTAATAATAAAGATTCTTTAAGTCTGCTTTTAATTTCATTTTTCTCAACCTTACCTTCATCAAAATTAATAATATGGATTTATCTTTTACATGAATATATAAGGCAGAACTAATATATTTATTTCTAACTCTACTTTTATGTACTTTTATTCTTTCATTTAAACTCAAACTAGTCTGACCTATGTACCCCTTCTTACAAAAATGGAATAATATACACTACACCAGGAATAGTCTTTCTATCAAAAATTTCCTTTATAATATTTAATAAATTATTCAACATAATACCCCTTTCCAAGGAATTTTCTTATTTCCAAACAAAGTGCTATTTTTACATACAATTTTATTGAAAGACAATTTAAATCGCAAAGAAATAAAATAATATTTTTCTTTATCCTTTACTTCATTAAAAATATTATTTCTATTAAATAAAATACTTTTAACAAATTTATCAGACAGCCAACCTCAAGTAATCTTTACAAAATTGACCTTTTTGAAACAAACACTTCACTAGAATTCAAAAAGGTCAAATTTATTAAGATTATTTGAGTGTTGGCTACTCTGATAAATTTTTTAAAAGTATTTGATTTAATAATAATAACATTTTAATGATGTAAATGATAAACAAAAATGTGATTTTATTTTTTTGCCATTTAAATTGTCTTCCTATAAAATTGTATGTAAAAATAGCAATTTATTTGGAAATAAAAAATTCCTGGAGAACTGTACATTATTCCTTGTTTTTGTAAGAAGGTATACATAGGTGAGAGTGGTTTGATTTTAAATGAAAGAATAAAGGTACACAAAAGTAGGGTTAGAAATAAATATCTTAGTTATGTCTTATACATCCAAGTAAAATATGAAGGCAATATTAATTTTGATGAAATTAAGGTTGAGAGAAATGAAATTAAAAGAAGAATTAAAAAATCTTTATTGTTAAAAAATGATGATTATGAAGTAGTTAACTTATTTAAAAGTGCTTTAATGTTATAATGTGGAATTGTGGGTAAAGTTTTAGTTTATATATGTTGTTATTTTGTAGTTTATTACATTTGAGAAGTGTACTGTAGCTGTGAGCTTTTATTTTTTGGGTTGTCTGCTTGAGTTGTGAATATGAGGTAATTTTGATTATATACATATATAAGTGCAATGGATTGGGGTTGATAAAATTATATGCTAAACATGTATAAAGAAAAAAACATAGATAGAAAAGCAATAAAATATTGAGTAGAAAACATGAAACTTACAAATTAAAAGATCATACATTATAAATGTAGAATATCTTCCAAGATTAAAACAAACTTTTGCCCTGTGTACATAATAAAGGATCTATCAATATTCACTAAGTATTTAATTCTATGTTATCTGAGACATATGTAAGGACATACTGAAGAAAATGAAAAACACTGACATTGTAGAGCTAAGTATTTTTGACATCTGAGGAAAGACAAACAATAAATTTTTTCTGAGACTGTTTCAGTTTAGAATAATTGATATTGACTCATTATTATTAGATATCAATCAAAAAAAGCTGAAGGACATTTTACTATCTAAACATTATCAATGTTTCTATTTTGTTTTAAATTCTTATTGATGTATAAGGGTTTCTAATTGGTAAAAAAACTTACATTTATAAAAACAAGCTATGATTACTATGACTTTAAATACTAGTATACCAAATAAATGCAGACAATTATTTTTTTCTATCAATTACCAGGATATGTAACTACTATATCAATAGACTATTTTATTAATAGATCATCTAAAAATGTTAGAAATTCATAATTTCATTGGGTACTTTCTGCAATATAGAAAAGATGATATGCCTTTTTTCATTTGTGATTAATGTCTTACCTTGCAATCTCATCTGATCTTCTCCAATAATGTGATAAATTTACACTTTCATCTAGTGTCCAGATTTAATTTAGAGAATTTCTTTTCAAAGTGTTTTTCTTTCAATGCTGATTTTTTTTAATTTTCTGATTAATACTATATTTTTTTCTTTTTTAAAAAAAGGTACAAAATGATAAATAAATATTAAAGTTTACCTGCTACTGAGATCCATCTGGTCAAATACATCCACACTTCAGGTAAGAAATGGCATTGTAACATTTGAAGATATAATAATATAACAGGCCTTTATTAAGGGAATGTAGTTGGAGATTCCAAATTTCATTTTTGATGGTAATCCAATTTATTTTACAGCTGAGTTTGCACATTAACATCCATATAATGGTGGACAATAAAGCTTGGTTTAGCAAAGAAAACAACATAAAATTAGAGGGTTGTCATCGATGAGCAGCTATATCCTACTGGATGGCGCTGTTTTCACGCTAAAACACATAAAAATGCCGTTTCCGTGGCCGACACCTTCAAACCTGCATTTTCTATAATACAACTTTTTTGTTGTGCTACAGATTGCAGGCTTCTATGTCGCATCACAGTACAGCATGTATGTTTTAGGCAGCAAATACATTTTCTGAATTCGCACAGTTTATAAAATGATTACGGCTTGGGGAGAGGATGTGTTTTTTTTAATTGGATGGAAATGTTGTTTTAATTGGTTTTTTTTTTATTTTAAAGTATTAAAATGTTCAGATTTTGTAAAGTAATAATTAACAGACTTTTTACACCATAGTGTATTGAAGTTTTAAGTAATAAATGTTGACGAGATATATGTATAAAGTTACTTCGAATTAGGTAACAAGTCAAGTAACATACTGTTTGTAACATTTCACGAGACAAAGAAATTGTAATGTGTGTATATTTTATGAAATAAAAAAGAGCATTAAGACAAAAATATCCTGTAAGAAAAGTACAATTGTACATGGTTTTTTTAACCTTTTAACCGCTAATTATATTATTGGTTGTATGAGGTAAAAATCAAATCTTTTAATTGGCCAACTCACAAACTGAAGACAAAGCCTATTGTTAAAACATATTCACCTATAATATTAAATTCAACTCAGATACATTTATAAAAAGTATATTACTAATTTTTCAGGTTATGAAGAGAACGAAAGTTCTTTCAAAAATAAATTGCTATTTATTTATTCTAAAATATTCAATTTCAGCAACATAAAAGCTATAATATAAACAAAAAGGTCGACTTTTACATTATAGAAAAGTAAATATTTCTTTTAAATATTTCTTTAATATTTTTACTAAAATCTTCAATATTTTTCGAAAATAATTTTGTTTTTTTAGTATATTTTTTAAAAAACTAGTTTAATTTCTGAAATTATATTTTTTTAATACTTAAAATTAAATTTGAAATGAAAATCTCAGCGTTTTTCTTTATTTTCTTTGATCAGGTGGTTTCTTTGTTCTTTTCAGCCAATCAGAATGTCTTTTTTGGCTGAGAGCTCACTAACAACCAATTACAAATGATGTTCTTTCTTTGTTTAGGTTTAAATGCGTTTTTTTTTATTTTTTACTTGTAAAATAAATCGGAAGAGGGCACCATCTTACAGAACTTTTAAAAACCTATTCAAAACCTATCAAATGAATTTTTTAGCATAAGAATTGGCAGAGTTAGAGTGACGTCAGATGTCTATGAGGAGCCTCATAGGAGGTGGGAAAAGGGTTAAATGTCATAAAAAACATATATTAAACATTTTATTATATATATTTGTTGTTGTTTAAAAAAGTTTTAGTTTTTTTTCTCCGACTACTGTTATACTTTGTTGAATATAGTTTACATTTATAGTTATCATTTATTTTATAGATGTTAGTAAAAAAAATATTTATAAAATATGATTTTGATACTTTTTATTTTAACATTACAAACAACAGAAAAATAACCCTAAAACTAACCCTATAACTAACCCTAAAACTAACCCTAATCCTAACCCTAAAGCTAACCCTAAACCTAACCCTAACCTAACCCTAAACTAACCCTAAAACTAACCTTAAACCTAACCATAACAACTTTTACTTTTAGTTGTCATTCGATTTAAAATAAAAAATAGTGGTAAACAACAACAACAAAAAAAGCCGTAACCCCAGTAAAAAAATTTCCAATAGAAAATTGATTTTTCTAATAAAAAGCAAACTAAAAAAGATGAATCAAATTGTAATTTGTTTCCTAAAACTAACCCTAAACCTACTGTAACAACATTTACTTTTAGTTGTCATTCGATTTGAAATAAAAAATAGTGGTAAACAACAACAAAAAAAAAAAGCCGTAATACCAGTAAAAAAATCTCCGATAGAAAATTGATTTTTCTAATAAAAAGCAAACTAAAAAAGACGAATCAAATTGTAATTTGTTTATTTTATTTTACATTTATTATTATCATTTAATTTGTATACTTTAATAAAAGAATAATATTTGAAATTAAATAATATTTAAAAAAGACGATTTTCTTTTGTTTTTATTTTTGCATTACAAAAAACACATCAAAATGATTATAATTAACAGCCCAGGAATGATCATATTTTATAGTTTAAGCATGAAAAGTGCACCATCGAGTGGGATTTAGCAGCTATTCTAACAAAATTAGTAAAATTGATGACAGCCTTTTTCACAAAAAGAAAAAAAAACAGATGATTTTTTCTGGAACCGTGGTTATTTTATGGCTCATGCAGGGAGACCAATGAGTATTTCATGATGATAATTCATAGTATAATACTGGTAACCCTAATGGAGGGAAGAGGAATTGACAATTTATTTACACTGTTGTCAAGTCTATAAAACTGCTGAATTATGAGCTGCTTGTGACTGACCATTTTTTTGTGAATCATACTGGATGGACAACATCAAAAAATTAGTCCACCAGATTGAAGAAATAATAAAAGTGTAATAATTTAACTTTTTGTTATTGTTTTTTTTTTTTGTTGGTTTAGAAAAGCACAAATTTACTACTTATTAATATTTCTGGTGAAGATTCCATGCAGGTATTCTATTGCACAATCACTTATTAAGTAAGTCTTCTTTTTGGGAAAGATAAAAAAAATTATTTTTAGTCACTATTTTGAAACCAAATTTTACCCACTTAAAATAAAATAGAGAGCAGACAAATTGATTGTTTTATCATGACAATTTTTGTTATATATTACATGGTAAATACCATATGTATATACTTTAAGCAGTTTGTAATTTAGTGATTGTTTTGTCTGTATTTAAAGTAACTTTTGGAAATTGCATAAAACTTTTTTAGATTTATTTTTTGGTGAATTTTATATTTTTTAGTATTGTTATAAATATATATTTTCAGATTTATTTTTGTGTGAAATTCATATTTTAGTATTATTAGAAATTAATATTTTTATTATTGTTAGATTTAGTCTGGTGCCATTTCTGTCACATATGAGAACATCTATGCATTTTCACATATATATTCAGGCTGCTGATAACTTTGTTAATGTTGTAAAAATATCATGTTCTCAAGGTCTTTTTCGATGAATTTATTATTTTAAGTTTGTACAAGATCCAAGTGTACATGTTATTTGGTCTGATCACAACATTAGAAAGTTACCAGTGGATTTATATTAATGTGTAAATGTGTAGCAGGTGTAATATGTTGTATGTCTAATACATTAGTAACTTTTATTGTACTTAAAATTAAATGTTTTGGTAATAAAAAATTAACAATGCTGTATTTACATTTAGAAATATAGCTTATGCCAGTTATAGTATGTTTACCACAAATCTAGTGAACTGGTTTAAAATTATATGCTTTAATATTTAGACTCATACAATAAATTTTTCATACAAGAATCATATAATGAAAAAAGATTGACATATTACATGATGAGTAAACCATTATTTATTTTTTTTAAAAAAACTAGATATGGTTAAGGAAGGTTAATATGAAAGAGCATTCATTTTAATTAAATGGTAGTTGATACATGATACATATCTAAAAATCTGTTTGATTTCTTTGTGTGTATATATATAGGCAGACAAACTATTTATATATTGGCTAATGCGAATGGTTGGTCTATGTATTTCGGGATACTAATGAATCAAAAATATTGGAAGTAATGTTGTAGCTACTTTTAAATATGTAAACAATTTTTGTAACTTTTGATAGAGTAAACAAGTACTATTAAAATCAAATTACCATAAATGCAATTGCTAGAGATTGAAAGAAAAACTTTTAAGTTAAGATGTGGGCTCTGAAATTCTAAATTACAAGAAAGTGGATGTTTGCGTAATTAGACAAAAGTAAAAATAAAAAAAAATAAGAACCAAAATACACATTTAAGCTGAAGATATGTTTTTCAAACAATGAAGAAATAATATATGTATAAGGATACTTACTAAATTCTGAATAAATATTAAAATTATTAGTGAAAAGGGTAGTAATCATTAAACACTTTTAAACACTTTTATTTAGCTTAAAAATTGTTTGTTTAGGAAAAACTTTATAATTGATTTTTAACATACTTCTATAGACAAGCTTTTCTTCAAATTTTGCATACATGTTGAGTATTAAATAACGTGGCATTATTTCTGGATTGTCCAGTATTTGTACAATCCAATAGTGTTAGGGTTCAATTTTTTAATTGCATTGATATCAATTTAATAAATGTTCAGTGGCATGGAATAGGTGATATTTTTATTAAAAAAATAGACTTCCATTTAATTAGATACCTAAATTCTCTAAAAAACAATTTATAGCTATTTAAAATAGAGATAGGAATGAAATCTTACTTTTTTTAAAAATGTTGCCTTCATAAACACGAAAATCTTGTCAACTATTATTAATATACACAAATTTTATTTCAAATGTAGGAAATATGGTAGGTGATATTTGTTTTAAGTGCCAGTTTTTAAATTTAAATACAAAATATCCAATTCAAAATATCTAAAGACATATTTTATTTAATTTGATCAGTAATTCTCTAAAAGTTAAAAAATGCTTTTCTTTATTCACAATTTTGTTTGATATATGTAACTTGATATAAAATTATGGGTCAGGAATAGTGTTTTTGTTGATTAATTTTTGGATGCCCATATTTTTATTTCAAGTTACATACACATCAAACTGAGGAACTATTTTTGTTAATATTTACTGCATGACTGATCAAATTATATAAAAGTATTTTTATAAAATATATTCAAATACATATTATTTTAAATACAGGTTGTTGTTTTTAAATAGTGAGAGAAGTAAAGTCCACTTAGATTGAAGGGGAGTGATGAACAATGAAAACAATTCTCAAACAGTCTGTTAAGAAAAGATTATAAATTGATTGAATCAATTAGAAGTTATTACATTTTGCTAACAAGTTTATGAAAACAAACAACAATAAACTTAATTAAATAGGAAGTCACTAAGTAAAAATAAAACAACAAGATGAATTTTACTAAATAAAAATATAAAAAAGGATTAATGAAAGCAGGAAAATATATTATTAAGTTGGTATTTATAAAAATGGAAAAGACTTGTGCATGTAAATAAAAATATCTGTTGCAATTCTTGACATTTTTTCTTTTTATCTATATTTCTATTTATTTCAAGATGATTAGCCTTACAAGTTCCTTGATAATAGTCAAATGGTTGAAATATTGGTTAATTTGTAAACAAAAAATAAATATTAAGTCAAGCGTTGGTGGCCTAGTGGTAAGCATAGCTGCTTTCCAAGTAACTGGACCGGGTTCGTTTACCGGCCAACGCATTTGACACATAAAAAAAAATTTAACTCACAACAAATAAAAACTTGTAAATTTGAAAGAAAGTAAAATGTGTGAAATAATTTTTTTTATATATTTATAATGTGACTATGTTAGCATTTCCTTATAACTACAAATAAACATGGCACTAGATAAATCAGTAATTACTTATATCTATTTTTTTAAAAAGTATATTAAACATTTCTAAGATAATGAGTTTAGGGTAAAAATACCTTATTATGATTATACATGCAAGCCTTTATAATATATTCCAGAACATAATGGAATATATATAAATATGATATACATTTTTGTATTAATGGAATGCCCAGGATTTTCGTAAAATACATTACTCAAAATGATTATATTGGTTTTAGTTTCTGCAAATTCTTCATAGATTGCGAAGATATTTAAATACTAATAAATTATTGAAAATTATTGTTCATGGACTAATAGAATTTGACAATACTGAATAGAATATTGGATAACTATGTTAATGTTGTTTTAAAATTTTGAACATGGTGATAAACTTTAATCTTATACTATGTTTGATCGAACAATATAAAAAATTATCCATATGGTAATTTATTTAGAAAATATAAATTGTAATCTAAAGTAAATGGAAATATTAAATAGTTGAATAATTAATACTTGAAATATGAACTAGTTAAATTAAAACTCTAAGAAGTGATATTTGGGAGTGGATACTTATTCCAGGATTGTAAAAGTTAACAGTTATTAATTGAAACAGGCAAAACTTTCCATTCAGTATTGCCACTCAGTGTAAGCCAGAATAATCAATTGATGCCAGAAGGCTTGTACATAAAATCCCCATCTAGTACCTACTCATCTAATATCTCCAGACTAATTTTAGGCTTGTGGCCTTCATCAGTGAGTAGCCTTGGATCTAAAAGCACTGCACCTAGATCTTATGATTATGTGATGTTTATTAGTTATCAATTGGATAATAAATACCTAAACTGCAACTAAACAATAAATCTGACCAAATTTAAAGAACCATTACTTTTCCAATAAGTGCCAGCAAAATTTATACTTTACAAATTAAATTTTTAATAGATTTACATGCATGTTTAATCACAATAAAAGATATAATCAAATGAAATATTCACTTGAATGGAGAAATAGAAAGTTGATGGTGATTTCTACTGTGATTAGAAAAATGTTAAGGCTTTTATTTATGTTTAGTTGAATAAACTAACATTTTTGACATTTATTTATGCAACATATAATATGAAGCTGCACTACTTTTATTTTCCATTTAGTTTCTGCTTTTAAGAATTGCATAGAGCTTTTGTATTCATAGTGGGATAACTATTCAATAAATGTAAGATTCAGTATATTTTTCATATGAAATTAAAGACATAAATAGTTGAATCTACACTATTAGAATATTGATTAGTATTTTTACATTTCATCATCATCATCATCAACTGTTATCAATCGACTATAGGAATAAAGTCTCCCCAAGTTCAATCCATCTTATCTTATCTTTAGCTTCTCTTCTCCACATCATTCCTGTACAGTTTCTTATTTCATCCATCCATCTCACATGTGGTCTTTTTCTGGGACTTTTACAATCTCTTGGAATTTAGTTTAAGATTTCAATTGGCCATATATTATCATCTCTTCTAGCAATATGACCAGCCCAACTCCATTTCAGTTTTTTAATTTTTTTCAATGAGGTCAGTAATACCTATTTGTTCTTTTACTCATAAATTGTGTTTTCAGTCTCTTCTTGTTACTCCCAACATGCATCTCTCCATACTTTTTTGAGTGGTTTGAAGTCTCTGTATTGTTCTTCTATTAAGTGTCCAAGTCTCAGATCCAAGAATTGGTAAAACACATTTTATTAAAAAAAAAAAAAATTCCAAACACGTAGGCATATTTCCTTTTAATATCAAATTATTTTTACTAAAAGCACTCCAAACAAGTTTAATGCTATGATTAATTTCATCCATTATGTTTCCATCTGTATTAATAATCTGACCAAGGTATTTGTAACTGTTACAACATTTATCTGTATTAATTAAACATTTGCATGTCATTGAAAAATGAAACATTTTCCTGTAGCATGACACTACCTAAATCATTGGTAACCATTAAAAACATTCTGACAATCTGGTGATTGCAATAAATATCCCCCAATTGAGTAGCCATGTGTGACAATACACAACATTAGAACTGATTTATGAGGAGATGGAAAACATCATCATCATCAAATAAACCAAACATAAAATTAAATATAAAAATATTGAGCATGAATATAGTGAACATGAAAGATCAGCACAGATCTCCTGCATTACACAAAAGTAGTAATCATTCATCATCATGAATAATCAGCTATAAATATAAATCAGCAATCAATCTTGTGATTGTATTTGAATGTTGTTGACTATAAACCAGGCTAATTATTTAGACACTGCCAAATCTAGGTCAAGAATACAACAACAATAATCTGTATGCACACAAAATACAACAATGATGCTGAGAAACTGAAACATCCTGACCATTGTCGATGTTCTGGCTATTTAATACCATAAATGTACTGGCCAACTACAGATTAAATTTCTAAAGAAATAATAAATAAAATGAAATGTAGTACATGGACTTTAAAGGATATCCTTTTTGCACCAAATGACACCATTATTTGCATATCCATAACACTAAACATAAACCTATACCCCATATAACTGTTATACTCAAATCTAACTCAGAAAGCAAGAACTCTATAAATTATTACTATGACCAAGAGATAAATAAATAAAGCAGTTTATTATAAATTACTTCAAATAATTTCTATGTTTCTCCTACTACAAGCAAATCATTTTATTGAAATCATTTAAATAAGCATTTATTTTTTATAGCATCTGTATACAATTTGTAATTACATTCATATAGGCCTTTCAAGCCAATTGTGCAAATGCTTTGTGAGTGTTAAATAATAAATGAATACCCTCTGACCAATACAAGATATAGAATTTATGCAGGAATAAAAAGAATCCCTCTTATTTCTACGACTCAAATATTTATATATGAGCAAATCTGAAGTACTGGCACAGAAGGTGTGACAATATAACAGTCACTTTAAATTACTATATACAATGTCTGAATGAATGAAGCCGATGAAATTTTCTAGAATTTACTAAGCATCATTCCAATCCTGCATAAATTCTATATCTTGTATTGGTCAGAGGGTATTCATTTATTATTTAACACTCGCAAAGCATTTGCACAATTGGCTTGAAAGGCCGATATGAATGAAATCATTTAAATAATTCTAGAACATTAAACTGTTAAGAAATAGCCACACCCACTGCCATTTATGAAACAGAAATTGGATATAATAAAGAAATTAAGACTAGAAAATATATTTTTAAAACAATTATTTAATAACTAATTGATTAACAATAAACAAAAAAATGGCATGATAGTATGAAATTTTAAACATTCATTTCATCAAAAAATATATTTCCATAAAAATTATAATCAATCAGTTGATTTCAATTCATATTAAGTTATTTCTTTAAAATAACTAAGATTTGGAAAAAATAACATTTTCAAAATCAAATATAACAATCACTTATTTTAGCTTAATTAACCTTTTGTTAAGTTTTTAGAAGGAAAAATGAATGAAAAGAGAAAAACATGTTTCAAAAAATTAAAACTTATTTTATAATTTTAAAGAGAAAATTCATTGTATTTTAGAGAAAAATATGTTTCACAATTTGCACAGAGAAAATCTAGAAATGTTAATTGAATGTAATATTAGGTCAATTACAAACATGTCTAGTATATACAAAGTTAAATATATCTTTGTTGTTCACACAAATTGATTAGTATTTTATTCATTTCTTTAATTGTTCATATCTTTTATCAGTTGTTTCTATAATTATAATTTTTGTGCACTTGTGCAATAAGATACATTATTTCTAAATTTTAACCTAATATTTTATGAATAACATGCTAATGTGATTTACTTTTGAAAATTCTTTATTTAGATAGTAAACAATATGAAACATTATGCAGGTGTTAATTCATTAGAAGTGATATGTATTAAACAAACATGTACACACACATGCATATATAAATTCCAATCACTTTTAATAGTAAGAATAATAAAATATAAATCTTAATTAATCAGTAGCACTTTTAGTTATGTTGTAATTCTTATCAACAAATAATCAAAAGCACTATTGATTAATTATATATATATATATTATTTTACCATTTATTTGTAATTACATATAACATATTTATAATTAATATTTATAATCTTTACATATCATATAAACAAAGAAGTCTGAATAATTTAATTTAATTATTTAATAATAATAACAATAATAATAATAATAATAATAATAATAATAATAATAATAATAATAATAATAATAATAAAATAATAATAATAATAATAATAATAATAATAATAATAATAATAATAATAATAATAATAATAATCTGACAAAATAAATTTGCTTTGATATAACAAAAGGTAGACATTATTTGCAAGTTTATTTAAACTAATCTTTGAGAATCTAATTTGTGAATTAATTTAATAACATTTACACTTGTATGTTCCATGAATAGGTTTATATTTTCAGCGTAATATATTCCATAAGCTGTAAAATTATTTACATTCTCATTAAAAAAAACATTAATATCTATACACATATATTTATTAATAAATCTCATTTATTTATTTCACATTTACTAAAAACCAATAATTTACTTCTATATTGGTGATGTTTTTAATGTACAAATATAACTTCTGCATTACACTTTTTTGTGTCTGTTATAAATGTCATTTGAATTTAATACGTTATATGATTGTTATTCAATTCATTCGTGAAAGCCCTTTTGCAATGTATTAGACACACATCCTATAATTATATAAATCAAATATATAAATAGATGTCTGTGTGGGTTCATTACATATCTATATTAAAATGATAGTATTTGTAATGAATTTTGCATACTAATTTTATTTTACATAAAAAATTAACAATAGCATTAATTATATAATTTACTTTTATTTTAAGGTTTTGTATATGTATTCTCAAAAAAATGTAGTCTTTAAATCCCTCATATATTAGTTATTTAATGAATAATTTTTTTTATTAATTAAATAGCATAAAGTTTATAAAAAGCAATTTATAGGAGTTTGAAGTCAGACTATTACATGACCTCAACTATCCATACTATTTCATACTGCTGACACACTTGATCACCCACATGTTGTAATGATAAATAATCACCAATAGACGTATTTCGTGCTAAGCCAGCACTCGTCAGTTGATCTAGATTATCGCCACACATGTGATCAAGTGTGTTAGCTGTATAAAATAGTGTGGCTAGTTGAGGGTCATGTAAAATCCTGAGTTCAAACCCCCTATGTATTACATATTGAAGTGTAGGTATGAAAAAGCCTGTACTGTAGAAAATAATTATTTATTAAAAGCAAATTGTAAAAGATAAAATTAAATAACAATTTGTAAAAGAAATATTTTATAAAAAAGTCTATTTATTTTATTTAAATCCAAATATAAATTTATTTCAACAACATTTTCAAAAAGTCTATTGTATTAAATAAAATATGATTTAAATCCATCAATCGCCAAAATATTATTTCAAACGTTTTTAAATTTTTTTAATATAGTTAACATTAGTTTACGTACAAATAATATTTAATAGCGCAAAAATACATAAATACTAGATAATTAGCTTTAATGTTAATAATTTTAAAATAAATATATATATGAGCATAAATTTAAAAAAGAATTTCAATTATGAAAATAGTTGTTTCTGTTGGTAATAATCAGTAGATATTTTTTTTTTACATTTCATTTTAATGATTAAACTTATATAACGTGTTATTTATTTATATTGTGCTGTTTTTAAACAGTAATAATAATTAGGGATCACTCCACTACATATAAGCTAGATAGATTTTAAATATTAAATAAATATTCTCCTCTCCAAAAACAAGATAAAGTCTTTTTAAAAGATAAAATAAATCACTTAATCTTTTTAACCTAAACATATATGTATAGGCAAGTCCTAATAATGACATATTGTAAATTGTAAAAATTTCACAAGCAGCATTCATTAAAACATAGTAAAAGGAATTTAAAGTGATTATTTAATATTTTCACCCTCTCATTTCCAAATGTTTATGATTTGCCTATACATATATGTATAGATATTCTATCTTTACAAAAGATTTTATCTTGTGTTTGAATAGGAGGATATTGATTAAGTGTTTAAATCTATAAAGTGCATTATTAGTGAGGTGACTTCTAATAATTATTACATTTTAAAAACATAGCACTATATAAATAAATAACTCATTACTTGTATTTAATGTTTTATCTAATAAGGATGTATTGTAAATTTTAAAAAATTTGTAGGCAACATTCGTTAAAAACAAAGTAAAATGAATTTAAAGTGATTGTTTAGTATCTTCATATACATTTAGGTTAAAAAGATAGAGTGTCAAATTACTGTTATCTTGTGTTTGGAAAGTAGAGTATTTGTTAATCATTTAAAATCTATCTAGAGTCATATGTAATGGAGTGATCCCTAATTATTATTACATGTTAATGATTGCAAATTAATGTCATAACAATAAATTGCACATATCAAGGACTCTCTAAATACAGATTATGCAATATAAAATATTAATTATTTATTGTAGTTAAAAAAACTAGATTTAATCTATCTATTGATAAATTGTGACTACAGTTAAACCTATCTATCAACTATAGCATTCTAATTTATAAATAAAATTTAATAACTAATTTACAAAATGATAACATTTGTTTTTTTATATGATTTTTGTCAAATTTTCTTAATTGGTATATATTTATTTATAGTTAAACTGATTATGTATTATATTATCGAACATATTTACAAAATCTAAATTAATTATGTTTATATTTTATAAATTATTTTCATCATATTAAATAAAATCATTACCTATTTCAAAATTAGATTGGATTCTTTCTTTCATATCATTATTGTTTCAAAAATTTTATTACAATATTTTAGGTTCATGTATTCTCTTTCTTTAAGGCACATCTTGGCTAGTTTTTTTCCTTGTATGATAGTTTGCAAGTCACAACCTGTGTTTATTTGAAAGTTGTGCTCATGGCATTCTATTTTCCCCATCTACAATGAATTGTTAAATTTTTTAGAAAAATTCAAACTTTCTTTATTTTTTTCAAATGCATTCATTTATTAGTAATAGAATACAAATTAGTAAATAAGGCAATATTTTAATAAATATTATTTTTCCTTCTTCCGAGGTTGCTGGTCTGACAAGTTATAGAATTAGCCATGAAAAATGAACCAGCAATCTTGAAATTAATAAATAGTGAATTTAAGATGACACTGTAAATAACTAAGTTCCTGATTAAATTCCTATGCTATTATTATGATTAGTCAGGCCAACAACCCTGGCTATTAACCTGTTTTATATTACTAATCATTGAATGTATTTAAAAAGTATAATTAAAGTTGAATTTCTTTGAAGACATTCACAATAGATGATAAAAATAATCCAACATATAATTAAAATTATGCACTCAACATTGTATATAATGTCTTTTATTGGTATTATAAACAATATATTTTTTCATTAACAATTAGTTTAGCAGTATTTGCACTATACTAAATGCTATATTATAATAGGATCATTCTTCTATTGAAGTTACTAGTCATAAATTGTTTAATGAATATAACAAGGTATGTGGGATTATAGAATAAAGTAAACTAAATACGAAATAGGAACTTCAAGGTAGTCTTAAAATCAAAGGTAACTTGTATATCAAGCATTTATATAGCTTCCAGACTGCATCTACTATCAGCCTAAATAGAAAAGCAGCATGACAAATAAATACGTCTTTTCACACTACTACTACTGTGAGAATAAAGAAAGATATTTTTAACATTTGACAAAAGCTCTTGAGTTTATGTAAAGATATTTGATCATCCAATAGTGTATTGTTTATTATATATATATATTGTACCGAGATATATCAGGAAGGAGTGTGCTTTCTTCGGAGGTACACATAATTTTAAAAAAAAATATATAAATTGATAAACGATTTGTGTAAATATTAATAAAAATAAAAGAGCTTGTAGGGTAAAATAAGAATAAAAGGATTTTTTTTTTCTCATAGACAGGTTATCGTTAAAAGCATAAAATAAATAGTTTTATAATATATAATTTTGAATCGTATTTAAATAAAACCTAAAGAATTAAAAATTGATTTAACTAAATTTGATTTAATTGAAATTTGATTTGAGATTGCTTTAAAAAAAAAAAGGAAAGAAAAAGCAAAGTGGAATTCATTTTGTCTTATAATCATAATAAAAAAAGAAAAAATATATGTAATTAAAGGAATGTAGTGAACAATGGGAGCTAATGACAAACATAAGAAATTTCCATTAAACGGCTAATTAGTGAAAATAACTTTAACAAAGAAATTGAAAATAACTTTAACAAAGAAATTGAAATAATTCTAACAAAGAAATTGAAATAACTCTAGCAGAGAGTACAAAGAAATTAAATGACCAATGCAAACACCAGAAATTCAGCACGGACCGTAACTGAAACACCAGAGGATTAGTTACGTATTGTAGATTGAATCCGCAAGATAAGGACCGTAAAATATAAAAAGGGCGAATTTTCTATTGTTTCATTCATTAAAATTAAAACTTATTTTTATAGATCGAGAGCATTGAATATTAATATACGTCTAAAGTTAAACATAATGCTGCACTGTTAAACCCATCATGTGAACAGCCGGCCGAATCCTTCCCGCAATACCAACAGCAAACAGTTCAAATGTCGATCATGGTCATGTAAAACAAGAAGGAGACGGAGTGTCCACGTGGAGCCCACAGGATCCCAACGACATCGGGAAAAGGTGTGCAAAGAGTTAGCGCTAACTGACCGAATGAAATACTATCAGAAGCAATGCTCGGAACCGTGCATAAGGGAGAAAGCTAGGTAATGTTTATTTCAATTTCTAATTCACTAATAAAAAGCCGTAATAATAAACTCTGAACTTTATGTTATGAACAATAATTACTAATTGTCTTTAGCTCCATTACCCAGAGATTTTAGTGTGATTTCAAATATAAGTGTATGCGTATAATTATTTTCTAAATGTATTTATAATATGAGATTTTATTGTGATTTCAACTATAAGTGTGCGTATAATTATTTTTTTATGTATTTATAATATGAAATTTTGATTGTATTAAATATTATCTAAACTTGAACAAAAGTGTAGTTAATTATATTATAAGACCAAACGAAGTGTAATAGCATAAATGGAGACTTCATGGGTTAGTAATTACTTAAATTAGATTTAAATTAAATAATTAAATAAAAGAAAAAGAGAAAGCGAGAAAATTAGCGCAGAGAAAGATTCTAAAATTGATTTTTAGGTAGGCGGAGTATATTTTATTGATTATTGTAGCTGAGCTAGCGGGAGCGGGTACTAGATCGTATTGGTCAAGCAGACTTGTCGACAAGGTCGGCTGGGGCCCATTGGATTTTTTCCTTTAAATAAATAAAAAGTTTGATTGGCTAATATGTAGTCTAGTAAACGAGTATTAATGTTATTGGCAAATGTTTTCCAATGATATTGATTACTCTACCTGAGGTACTGACAGCCCCGTGATAGGATTTTGTGTAAGAGGGAGGTACAAAGTTCTGATCGAGTCGTTAGTTTGTACCAATCGGAATGAAAGTGAAGATCAAATCTAACCGCAAAAACAATATCTGTACTACAAGGGCACCATCTAGGCATTTGAGCCTAGAAAAATTTATAAAGTAGGCAGATACGCGCTGTTAAGATTCCACTTTATTTAAATATTCCGATCGTTAGCCCAAGTCACTAGCTCAGCGGAGACGCAGAGATAAAAATCTATAAATTTTATATCTTAAATATAAAAGAATAAAAGCCACTGCCAGAAATTAACACATAAAAAATATTTATTTATGCACATATAAAATAATATTTAAATTTTGAGGAATAAATTTAACGTTTATAATTTTATATTGATCTTTAATTCTAAATTTAAGTAGATTTCAAATAATGAGGTTACTATTTATTTAGAGGGTCGAGTATGAATGGACTACATAGGTCTGCATTTGAAAGGAAAATATTCTTCCCTGATTTAACCTTAGGCAACAAATTTCGCAATCAACTGGCGCCAATCCATCTGATACATTCATGTATTCAATGTAGCATGATACTACAACACAAAATACTATATTGTCAGGAATGTACGTCTGAACAATAAGTAGAAATAGAGAAGATATTGACTCTCCACCAACAGGAATGTGACATCTGTTGGCAAGTAGATCAATAAACTAAAAACTCCATAGGAATGGACTGCGGTCTTCTGCCGACTTACAAACCCATCCATAGGCAAAGCGGACCTCATACTACATCTACTAATTACACAAATATATCCAATCCATTGAACCAATTCAACTACGAAATGAATAACCTAAGATTACCCTCCCTTAATACAACTTTACAAAACTATATAGCCATTCACGCCCGACTTAATTTTAACATTTAAATACGTTTGCACAGACTTGTTTAAAAATGTTGGGTATAGATCGATTACATAGATTCCACGGTCAAAAACATTTCAAAATAAACATAAACGATCAAAATACAAAATTATTGATACCGACAATCGCAGAGAGAAACTTATAAGTAACCCAATAGTATTCACCATAAGATACTTGCGTTGTCACCAATAACTTAAAAGACATCCGAATAAATACATTTTAGATACTCACCGTAAGGTATCATTATTTATCGAATGTCTATATATTTTGATCAAATATGAAAACCAAAATATAATTAACCGCAAACGAATCCATGCAAGCGTCTATAAACAACTTAAATTTCATACATTTAAATAATCTTTACAATAAGAAAAAAAAATGGAAATGATGTTTATCAATCGGGAAACATTAAAATTAAACATTATTAATTTGATTAAAAAACTTAAAAGTCAGATAGAAGTTCTTATTTTCAGTTATTAATTACTTGCAATTTTAGAAAAGTTCTTATTAGATAGACACAATAGTTCATACTTTACGGATTTAATAGATTGAGAAGTCCATCTTCGTGATCACTTCTGTAGATTTTGTCCTTTGAAATGAAACTGCGACTTGCCATGCATTTGGTCAGGAACTGTCATCCAGAGGCCTCAACTGGTTGTCCGGAAAATTAAATTTATTGCAGACTTCCACATCGTGAAAATCTGCAATATAGCTAGTTATAACGATCTATTCATAGTCAGCTCTCAGATAACAATTATAATAATTTGGCTTTTATATTTTTATTAGTCTCTTATCATTAGATCTTGAGATTCAATGAGCAAGACGTCACTAATCCATTCATGTTTCAGTTATGGTCCGTGCTGTCATACATTACATGAGCGAAATGCCCAGCCGCCAGTTCTATTAATAAATAGAACAATATAACAAAATATATAATACAAAATTATTACAGAGACTCTATATTTAAGTTTATGTTCAGCTCAGCTCAGTGGGAGGCCATAGGCAGTTCATAAGATATATGATAATAAATGAATAAAAGAACAAATATTACAAAACATTTAACATAATGTAAATTCCTTTGTTAATTAATTATATGATAAAAAATCATTATGTTTATTTGGTACCGTCTATTAAAATATACTTTAAACTTAATTTCTTCCTTCATCCAAGTATAACATATATCAGCTTGCTATAATTATATTCCTAAACAATTCTATGACTTTGCATATCATAATCTAAACATCTACTTTAATGCCAATCAAGAAATAAACAATAAGATCTCAGGGAGTTTAGCAAACACAGTTGAATTAAATAAAATACATTGGCCCATAAATTATAATTCTAAAGTATGATAAAAATGTAATGAAACAAATTGACTAAAATATTTTACTGTGTTTCAATAATAAGATAATGACAGAGATAGGGTATTTTAATCTCATATCATCATCTAACAAATATACTAACTTGGCAACCTTTCTAATACGTTTATCCAGTGGCAAATGTTCTTTTATAATGTTTGGATTAAGAAAAACAATATTGTCAGACACCAGCAGATTTAGTATTATAACTCTAAAATAATATATCTATTTTGTAATAGATTTATGAAATGTGGAGATGTGGAAATGGAAAACACGAATGTACACAAGAATAACTCAAGACACAGATTTTAAGATTTTAAATAACTAAAACAAATCATTTATTACAATAAAATAAACTTGGTTTAACATGATATTTACAAATGGACTATTTGTCTTACAGATTTTTAAATTATCAAATAAACTTTAAGCATCAGTTCAGGATTATCCCTACTATCAAAGCAAAATTAATAACAAAACTTAAATATCCTGACTTCGAACACATGCTTTGCCTACATGTTTCATTGACATGACAATAAATACATAATGTTATATTATTAGCACAAAAAATACTTTTGAGAGGATATTACTCTTGAATTAACAAAATAAATCAAATTAATTATATTTGGCTCTCAACAAAGCAACTTTCTTTAATTGACTAAATAATCACTTTCAATTATGTATACCTTTTATGCATAGCAACAAATCATGTTTATTCTGATGATTTGATGATTTATAACCTTTATTTAAATAAATACACTGTATTTTAAAATATTTATTCCTGTTTTAATCTCAATACTTTATACTTTATATTTAAATGAATGTAATGTATTTAAAAAACATTTATTTCTCATTTTAATTTCAATAATTCTATACTTTATATACGCGATATTATTTATATTACGCGTGTGTGTGCACGTTCAAGCAGCAATAATATAAAACAATCTTTTCTATAAACTCTCCATTCATTAAGAAAATATCATACAATTATTTTATTTCAGACAATGTCGTAATTCATCAATAAGATATGACACTAATACTACATCAAGAATTAATCTAACAATTTATGTAGCCACATATTAATTAACACAAAGCTATATTTTCATGATTATACATACTATACATTATAAGGAAAATCTAAATGAGGAGCAGGTAAACTCTTACTGAACACTTCTACAACAATTCATCTGATTCTAAATATACTTTTGGTGGGGACTTATTTTTCATCACCAAGAATCTAAGAAAAACATCACATAACTTCCTAAGCATCATTTAATCATACTTCAACAATAACTCATCTATTTCTAAATACATTATTGATGGGGGTTTATTCCTCATAACCAGGGCCCTAAGAAAACATCTCTTCAAAACATCATTTAATCATATGCATATAATATAAACTAGGCTCTACTCATGGAAAATTATTAACATATACTAAATAAGCAAAATCTTTTATCCCTACAAACATTATAACGCAATCAGATTTCTTTCCATTCTCACACACCCACGGACAAAAATATACATGAAATTAACTCTAAATTACACATTATGCAGGCAACATGGTAATTAAATATTGCATTAAGGTATAACTTTTAATTCAGAATAAACTTTAGGTTACTTTTAAAATTTAATATTTATAATTATTACGAACGAACTTTCTTTCATATCTTGCAAACTATTTCTATTATACATTCGTTGATTCAAAAAAAAAATAATAATTCTCACTTTGAGATAATAAAGTATGCAAAATAAATATAAACCTCTCTAATAATATATTTAAAAAAATATTTCTTTCTTTTACCTTCATAAAAGAACAAAAAGACCTATTTGAACACAATCAATTTTTACTAGCGTATTCCTCATTCAGATACGCTTCAGAGACGGTCTTGAAGATCAAAATAACCCAGATTATAAATGAACATAATAAATAAGCCTATCTACCTATCATATACATTAACTATGACAAGCAATAAAAAAAATAAAGAAACAAAGGTTATTAGTTTTGTAACTTAAAAATAAAAGTTCACTTGCAAAGCTCAGTTCCAGGTTTATGAAACAATATGGGACACATTCCAAACTGAATTTAAATTAAAATAAACTGTTGCAGGATAACCAAACAAATATAATCATGCCTAAATAGGACTCAGCATCTTCAATGTTCATAACAAAGTTATTTAAGTTACTGTATCATACATAAGCAATCAATTTGTCTTCTATTATGACGAGAATATAATAAATTCTTAACTACTGTTGGACAGGAATTATCTCACTTATTCCGTTGTAGTTCTAAATTAAATACGTAATTGTTTTAGTAGTTTCTTGAATAGCATTTAACACTTTATAATTTATTATATGCCTGGTTTATTCTTAAATAATGTCCATTAAGATACTGTGTTTCCTTAGTAATTCTTTAATTAATAATATTTTGTTTTATTTTCCATCTTTATCAAAGAGAACAAAAATTACCTGCATTTCTATCCTTCCATTCGATTTAAGCAAATACTTAATTTGAAGTGGCTCACATTTTATTTCCTTCATTTAAAATATGTATTATTTCCAGAAATACCAGACAAACAAATACTGCCATCTCTTTATGAAGAATTTAAACATGGCATTATTTATCAAACCATGCATATCCTCAAATTTATGTTTCTCACAAAAACACAACATGGAAAATAGTGAAGAATTAAAATATATTCTGTAAAATAGTTTTGCATGTGTTTTCCAGATATATTAAAGAATACACATTGGTTAATGATACAACAATAATATTCATTCAATTTATTCCCATTTAAAATGACAATTAAGTGAAGTAACATCGACTGGACGTTATTAACATACATTTAAAAAAACACTAGTTATGAAGAGGTTAATTCAAAAATGTTTAAATTAAGGAGAATAAAGTGAACTGAGTACCTTTTTAAAATTTAGAACTGCATTCTGAAATTAACTTTTCCCATAATAAATTTCTTGGGATCCTTTCAAAATTTTACTCCAAAGTCTTTTTAAAATCAATTTGACTTCAGCAACTGGTTTTACTTTCACAATAATGAGCCACTGTTTTTGGCTACAATTACATTACATAATAAGCAAATTTTCCACTGGAGATCTTTGTTAAATAGCTCTCTTTGGAAAAGTTCATTTCCTTCCACAAGGTTACTCCCATGCTTTTCTTCTAGCTCAGCTAATTACATATTCAAAAAAAATCTTTTCAAAAAAAAAAATCACTTTGATTTTTAGAATTAAAATCAAGATAAAAATAATAAAATAAATAGCTTTTACAAACTTGAAAGAATAATGAATATTAATTAACTATTAAATAAAAATGATTAATAATTTATTTAATTTGTAAAATAATCTATTGATTCAACTATCTATTAATCATTAGAAAGAAATTTTATATTTGTTAAATTATTTAAGATAATTACTGTAATTTAAATGTTTTTATTGTGAATGTACTATTGTTTGCCGTTTTTAAAGATGAAAATGAAATGAAACATAATGCAGAGTCATACATGCATGCACATGTACTACAACCTAAATATTAAACTATCTTAACTAAATATAATTGAAATGGCTATTAATTGTTGACAAAAGGACAAGTATTAATGAATAAAGGGTTTTGAAACCATTCAACCAAATATTACACTAACATAAAATAACTTTGCATCTTTCTGACAAAATGTATCAATTCCATTAATAAACAACTCCTCTTCCTTACATTAAATACCTCATTAACCACACTAATAATAATGAATACATATCAAGTGGTCAATACACTGCATAAGCAATCCATATCTAAGCTTTAAACAATCTCCAGCAAAAAAAAATATTTAAATTCTAAGGCTATTTCATTTTTTTTAATATATAACTATTCAGCGTAGATACAAAGTATCTTAAACCCTTGTGCCCATTCAGATGATCACATATATATATATATATATATATATATATATATATATGTGATCATCTGAATATATATATATATATATATATATATATAAAATCAAAACTCTCTAACACTATACTAGCAAAAATAAAAATGCAAAACCATAAAACAATACAATACTAGATTAAATTCAAAATTTTACCAAAATCCTTATGCAACCATGGTTTTCTCTACTACAAATAGACCTTCTCAAGTGAAAATCAACCTAAAGGAAAACATATATATATATATATATATATATATATATATATATATATATATATATATATATATACAAACAAACAAACAAACCTTCCCATAATTCATTTCAAACTCCACCTTCCCTTAATATCAAAAGAAGTCTTCATAAGATTGATAGCCTCAGAATCAAGAAGTTTTATCATCAAAGTCTCCTTTATTCTTCTTTTTAACTCATTCTTTTCATAAAAAATAACCGAAAGGAAAAGAGTTTAGATTTGGGTCTTATAAAAATACGCCTGATGCTTCATCTGTTTTAAATTTATCAAATTATATTTTGAATGTATCTGATTTGGCTATTTCAGCTAATGGTCCTGGCTTTGTTCCATTTGCTAATAAAAGTTTAGTTTTTGATTTTGTTTCTGCCATTTAAAGTAATAGTAATATTTCTGACAAAAATAAAATGTCTTTACAGGTTATTTTGAATAGTCAATTACTTAAAAGAGAAAAATTTGTTTTTGCCCCTAAGGAAATCAGTTTTGTTAAAAAAAGATTGAAAGCCAATAATGTGGTATTGTTAAAAGAAGATAAAGGTGGCCGATTTGTATTGTTAAATAATATTGATTTTAAAAGTAAAGTTTCTTTAGAATTAAATAATGGAAAATATACTATTTTAGATTCTGATCGTGGTAAAAAAGTAAAATCTAAATTAATTAAGATTATGAAAGTTATGGAAAATAAAAAGATTTTTGATAGAGCTACTTATTTAAATTGTTACCCTAGTGATTTTGTGGCTCCAAAGGTTTTCTTTAATTTGAAGTCTCATAAAGATAATTTTCCTTTGAGATGTATTTTTGATTTTACAGGAGGAATTGTTGATAAAATATCAAAATTTATTATAAGATATTTTAAGGATTATATAAAATTGGGTCAATTTTGTCTTTCTTCTTCTTTTGAAGCTTTTAAGAAAATAAATGTTTTTGTTTTGGATGATTGTGTTTTTGGTAGTTTAGACATTGAAAATATGTACCAATCAGTTAATAGATTAAAAAGTATTGATGTTTTTCTTTCAATTTTTAAAAAAATAGAATGTTTTTCTGCAGATAAGATTAAGGTTTTTCATGATTTGCTTTTGCTGTTAGAGGATTCAATGTATTTTATGTCTAATGATGTGTTTTATAAGATTAGAGAAGGTTGGGTTATTGGTTATGTCATTTCTCCATTGATGTGTGCTGTCTATATTGATTATTTGGAGTGTAATATTATTAATATGTTTTCATGTTCTATTAAATTATTTGTTAGGTATGTTGATGATTGTTTGTTTGTTACTCAGAAAGAGAAATTAGAAGAGTTTTTATGTGGATTGAACGGTTTTGATTCTAGTATTAAGTTTACAATTGAGGAGGGTGGTTTTGATTTTGTAAAATTAAAGTTTTTAGATTTAAATGTTGAGAAGGTTAATGATGTTTTGTTTTGTAGTCATTTTATAAAACCTAAAAATTTGAGAAATATGATTAGACCTGATAGTTATCAGCCTTTTATACATAAAAAAATGTCTTTGTTGAATTTTTGTTGTCGGAATAGAAGGCTTAATAATTTTAATAATGATCCTGATATTCAAAGAAGTCAGTTTGCTGCTGAATATGTAGAATTGGGTTATAGTCATGATTTTATTAAAAAAGTGGTATTTAATAATAATGTTTATAGTCATGATTTGGATGATAAAAATTTTGTTGGTAAGGATGATGATTATATGTCTTTACCATTTAAAGCATCAATTTATAATTTGGTTTATAGGAATAGTAATTTGTTAGGTGGAATGAAGATTGCATGGAGGAAAAGTTATGATTTGAATTCATTACTTAATGGTTCAAAGCAGTCTATTGATAATAGGTCTATTTCTGGTATTGTTTATAAAATTCCATGTAGTTGTGGTAAATTTTATGTAGACCAGAGTAAATTTAGCCTTAATGAAAGGGTTAAGGTTCATATAAGTAGAGTTAAACATAGTTATCTTAACTCAGCTTTATATATTCATGAATTGAATACAGGTCATAGAATATTGTTTAACAATGCTTCTGTTATTTTTTATGAAAAGAATGAGTTAAAAAAAAGAATAAAGGAGACTTTGATGATAAAACTCCTTGATTCTGAGGCTATCAATCTTATGAAGACTTCTTTTGATATTAAGGGAAGGTGGAGTTTGAAATGAATTATGGGAAGGTTTGTTTGTTTGTATATATATATATATATATATATATATATATGTTTTCCTTTAGGGAAATCATACCTAAAGGAAAATATATATATATATATATATGTTTTCCTTTAGGTTGATTTTCACTTGAGAAGGTCTATTTGTAGTAGATGAAACCATGGTTGTGTAAAGATGTTGGTAAAATTTTGAATTTAATCTAGTATTGTATTGTTTTATGGTTTTGTATGTATATATATATATTTCGATTTCATTCGTATGTGATTTTTATTATAAGTATAAAAATCGCACACGGAAAAAACAGAAACCAAAAAATGTATCATTTATATATCCTAACCCATAAAAATCTTTGTACCAATATATGTAATATAAATTCGCCTGTAGATTATTAAAATAGAACATAAGCAGTTGAATTTTGAATAACGAAATAAATAATTTGTAATAGATGCATTACTAATTGAAGAAAATATAGATAAACTGATTTAAAGCAAGGAACCTGTTTAATACAATTTTATATGAACGTTTTAATCTAAATACAAAATTATTAATTACCTAAAAGAATTATTATTTAATGAATATTTTTAGAAATATACAAAATAATTTTCTCACTCAATTTAAATTTAATTTCTAGTTTTAAGCAATAATTGAGAAATTTATCCTTCATTATCACAGTAGAAATCTTGATTATTATTTTTTTATTTAATATAACCTATTCAATTATCTTCTCGATCATTTTGCCTTTCGAAAATAAGTTTTAATAAGTTTGCAAATAACTTAATTATGTTTTCCATTAATTTGAAATGAAAGTAATGTATTAATTAAAATTATAATCACGCATGTATAGTTTTACATTTTAAATTATTCTGTAAATAAAAAAAATTAAAACATATAAAAGAATATAAAATGAAATCAATAATAAATAATTCAAGACGTGCTAGTACAAAATAACATGTTATATAGCTATATTCTCAAAAAGTTTAATAATGAATTGAGGACACAAGTTATATAATAAAGAAAAATATGATGTATGGTGTCAAGCGTTGGTGGCCTAGTGGTTAGCATAGCTGCCTTCCAAGCAGCTGGCCCAGGTTCGCTTCCCGTTCATTGCATTTGACATATGAAAAAAAAAAGATGTATAGTTAGAAAAAAAATAGATTCTTAGAAATGTAGTGTAGATTAATAAATGCATCATTATTTTTGTTAGGATTAAAATAATTATAGTTTATGCTTATAATTTATTTGATAAAGAACATCTTTCTCAAGAAATAAAACTTACAAAAAGTATTCTGCTTTCTAATACTTATAATAAAAACATCATATGTAAGGCTTTATATAACATTAATACTAAAAAGAAAAAAGAGGATAGAATTGATAATTCTTCTTTTAATAGAGTAATTTTGCCTTACATTAGGGGGGTTACTGATAAAATCAGTATAAGACTATCTTGTTTTAATATAAAGACCACTTTTTCTACTGGCAAAAAAATTGGTGATTTTTTGTATAAACCTAAAGACAGAATACTTTTGGAACCCCAAGGAGTTTATGAAATTTCGTGTTTCCAGTGCTCAAGAGGCTACGTGGGTCAGTCTAATAGATGAATTAATGTCAGAATTAAGGAACATAAAAATGCTTTTCAACAAAAAATTAGCACATCAGTTTTTACTTCCCATTATTTAGAAACTGGTCACAAACCTAATTTTGACAATACAAAAATACTTGCTAATTTGGAAAGATATGATTTAAGAACCATGAGAGAGTCAATTGAAATATTAAAGAGACCTACTGGTTTAAATAGAACTGATGAAGCACAACATATTCCAGCTATGTGGAAACCTCTCTTTTTATCCAATATTAACTTAAAATTAACAGGTAAAAATACTGAGGAAAATAAACGTTTTGATAAGCCTCATATTGTGAATGCTGAACTGGAATCTCATTTCTCATCTCGCATACAGTCACGTTATTTGTTAAGATCTAACGGTTTTTCTTTCAAAAGTTAACCTTGAAAATGGCGGTTGCTATTTCGTCGAAATATCGGTGCTCAATGGAAAATAAGACACGGTATATCCCAAAAACTTATAATTTATCTACATATATATATATTGAATATAACCAATGTTTTGAAAAAGATAATTATTCTCAAAGTATTTTTAATTTCTTTTTCTAAATTCAATTTAAAATTACATTTTAGGTGCCAAACTTTTTACATAAAAAGTTTGCTTTTGGATATCTTATTTTAATTGATCATCATCACTTTAATTTCAATGGTTATCATGCCCCTTTCCCAATAGATTTATGGTTTCTCAGGATTAGTGGATATTAATGGCATATGTTTGGAACGAGTTTGATTAATAACAATAAATTAACAATCTATTTACGAATAATAAATAGAATATATAATCATTGTTTATACTTTTGCATTTGTTGCCATATCAGTACAATGCAAAATATTAAAAATAATGAAAATAAGAATAATTGTCAATATTAAAACTTAAAGCCTGATGATTAAATGTAAATTAAAATCACCCATAATACAAATAGCTTAACATTTTAAAGTTTTAAATCATAGTTTTTTCAGGTATCATATGTTTTACTACATATCTACATATCTTTAATGAATGTTTTTATCAATCCATTTCTGATTGTGATTTTCTTTTTCTATATTGGAGATAATAAACATTATAAAGGAGTAGCTGTGGAATTTATTCTATAACTTTCTCAATTGTACTGTTTTATAATTATCAATAACACATTTAGATTTGCTTTTCAGTTTACTGCAAGAAAAGGCATATTATTTCTTTAATTTCCTATCCATTAGGCAATTCTAATTGAGTTGCTAAACATTGTACATTTTTTTAACTAGGCAATTCAGTTGAGAGCAGTGCATGCAGTAAAACTAATTTCTCTTTCTCCCATTACATTACAGGATATCATTTTATTCTTGGTAATTTTATGTAGTACATTTCTTTCATTACATATCTAATCATATAAAACCTATAGACTAATTTTCATTTTTTTTTAATTGATATAGTCAAGGTACACACACATTATAACTAATATGTGCACATACATACATCTAGTTTATCAATTTAGTAAGTAATCTATTATAAGGTTTTATTAAGCTATCTTTATTATTGTCTTGAATAAAAAGCTTTGTAACACTATTAATTCAAACTACAATTGAATGCGCACTATTACGATATATATATATATTAAAATGGGATGGGGTGAGTGAGAAGTTGATGGAAAGTGGATGGGGTAGTATCACAATAAAAAAAAGAATGGAGTGAACCTGGGATGATGGGAAATCATCATCACTCCCAATTCAACAATATTTTAAATAAAATGATTTAATATAAAATTTACAAGAAGTATAATATTTAAGTATATTATATTTAAGAGTAGCATGAGATCAAAATCTCTGTGAACATTGAGAGGTCAGCCATCAACTAAAATAACTATACATCAATCATATATCAACCAGCATTATCAAAAAGTAATTATAAGTAATACTAATACTCAATATAAATAATCACTCATCATGAATGATCCACAATATAATACATCAATACAGTAAATCAACAGTCCATCTTGTGGCTGGATTTAAACCATATATGTGCGCACAGACGCGCGATTTCTAATATACAATTAATATATTTCAATTGATATAAAATAATTATTAAAAAATGATTTAATTTTATATGTGTTATACTTGACAAGCATTCATCAATATACGCACACATACATGCATGTGCGGGTAATTTCTAAACATATTTGACTTAACCTACAATAATACATGATTAAGCTTTTAAATTATATTTTAAAGAATACAGATCCTTAAGTTAGGTTTACTAAAACGATTACATAGAATTGCACAGATTGTTTATAAATTTAATCTTGTCCAACAATAAATAATAATTTTACATAAAATTTACATATTTAATCAATATTAAAAAACATCACTTTATCAAATTTTATTACAGCTTTCTTTATTCTTTTTTTTTTTAAAAAAAAAAAAAAAAAATACTCAATTTTTTTGACAGATTAGAAAGCTTTTTATCAGGTTATCCCTTAACTAATTATAAATGTCTTTAATTTTAAAAATATAGATTTAAAATGTCTTTCCAAATGAATTATTTAAAAACAACTCACTTTTGTATACACATTTATCTGTGCTTCTCTTCGCATATGTAGACACAGCAGCATACGTATAACTACTTCTTTATTCAGCTGGTGTTTCTCTTGGGCAAGTTGTTTTTTTGGGTCAAACCAGGCAATTGCCATCATCAGGTAAAAGTACATAATTCAGGTACGGTTGGTTTTTTCTTCTGTAGTCAGTTCCACTTATACTTGGATTTTGTAAGCTTCATGTTAGCAAGCTGTTTTTCCAGAACACTTTTAAGGCTATGAATTACAAAGAATCTTGACCCATTTTCCTCCATGTAAATTCAAATTCCACCAGTGAATTGTATAGCAGCCACTTCCTTGCATTCTTATATCCTCATGGCAGTTCGCTTGATAATTATTTTAGCCATCTTTGCAGCTAGCTTTACTATAGCCATTGTCTGCTACAGTTACAGACTCTTCACAAAATATTTTAGCCAACTTTACAGCTAGCCCTTCTGCTAACTCTTTCAAAACTACAAGCCAAACTAACTGATATTTTTTTTATCAGTCTTTTATAACCTTGGGTAGGTCAGGTGACAAAAACAGAGTGGTTGTTTTCAATTAACTTTAATCCATTTGAAAACAAGCTGGAAATATTCATGTTTTTACTTTAATCTTTGGAATTTGACCAAAGGTGTGATAATCCTTTAGAATTTTTAATCTACAAAGATTTTTAACTACATAGTAGAAATGCAAACAAGCATTAATTTAAAAAGATATTTTGTACAAGTTAATAAATTATGTCAAGTGTTGTTAGCCGAGAGGTCATTGCAGCTGCCTTGCAAGCAAGTCATTGGTTGCAGACGGTTGTGGGTTCGTGTCCCGGCTGATGCTATGACATATGAAAAAAAATGCTTGTTTTTCTTTTGTTAATTTCAAAATCAGAATTACAAATATTATTTATCAGACCTTTTTAAAATAATTATTTCACAATGAAATTTTACTTTAAACCTAGAGTTATTTACCCGTTTGTTTATTATTATTTTATTTTAGGAAATATAAAAAAAATATCTACAAAAATTTATGTCTGTGTTTATTTCTACTTTTCCTTTATTTTACACATACATATATTCACATACACTACATTTGTGTGTATTATGTAACCCAATTGGTTACAATATATATATATTATACCCTCACCATTCACTCTATATAAAACATATAACAGAAATATGTAAATAAAATAATGCTCTGGCTAAAACTTTCAATCTTAATATAATGGAAACAAGTCTTAATAATATCTTATTATAAATTATACCACTAGACTAACTCAAATTAATAATAAAGAATATATGGTTCAATTTAAATAATAATAATAATAATAATAATAATAATAATAATAATAATATGGTTCAATTTAAATAATAATAATAATAATAATAATAATAATAATAATAATAATAATAATAATAATAATAATAATAATAATAATAATAATAATAATAATAATAATTTTTATTGATTGCATTAAATCCTCTGATATTTAAAACAGCAATTTTAAGTTTCATTGATAATTTTCTTTTCTTTCGAGTTTAGGAATTCATGTCTTACTTTTCTTCCTCGATTTCCACTGCATCTTCAAACACCAGGCCACTCTCTTCATCCACTGCTACAGCACAATTATATATTTCCTGCTCACTGTGAGGATTCTCTTGTTCAATTCTCACCTTTTTATATCTTCTATCTTGTTTTGGTGGATGCCTTGGTTTGCACCTATCTTCAGTGTGCATTTCTATTTGGGTAGGCAGATCTGGAGTAATAGCCTCCATCATTTCAGCAGATGTTTTATTAATAATTGTTGGCTATGGTATGACAATTTCAAAGTCAGAAATTGGACAAATCAAATCCGAGCCCATATAACAGGATTATTAGAAACAAAGATATATGCAGGCTTGGCAATAAATCCAGCTACCTGTCTGAGGGGCCAGAGCTTCTCTGCATGTTCCAGAGATTTATCCTCTCCATCTGCAGGAACTGGAATAGTAATTGCTCAAGATTGTTCTTTTGAAAATTTCAAAATACTTTACATTGATTCAAACCTTCTAATAATAACACTGACTCAAAAATAATTACGATGAATATAGTGCTTGTATATATGCCAGTAGAAAAGCAAAAGATAGAATCTATAATTTATAATATAAATTCAATTCTTGCCATGAATGCAAGCCCAACTGTTCTTGTTGCGGACTGCAACTCATCTTATGAAGAACTTAGACAGAAATCACTCCTATTGGACAATAATGTGATTAATTAACATTACTAAAGTAGATGCAATCATGTAAAATTACCTATATAGATATGTACTTTTAAAAAAATGAATATTGTAGCACTTGAAATTGAACTGACAATAATAAGATTCAACATGTATCTTGCTATGACATTGTAATCTTATGTAACTAAAAGGATCAATAAAGTTTACTATTGTTGAAACTTAATAATAATAATAATAATAATAATAATCATCATCATCATCATCATCATCATAAGAGATTTTCTGAATGGTATATTATTGGACTACATTGAGAACATTTCTTAAGAACATAATCTCAATGGCATAAAATTGTTTAATTTCTATTTCTTATTATTATAATATTAATAATGTAGCTTTCACCATGGGACATGTGCTTTACAGATGAAACACTATTTATAAAGAATACTCTCCTTTCCAAACACAAAATACAGTTTTTTTAAAAAGATACAATGGATCCACTCTATCTTTTTCACCCAATCTTGTGTTTGGAAAGGAGAGTATTTATTATAAATAGCATTCCATCTGTAAAGCAAATATGCCATGATATAAGCTACATAATAAAAAACATTGCACTATATAAATAAAAATATTTATATTTGTTATTTATATTGTCTTAATTATATGAAACATATTTTTATTCACTTTTAAACATGCAGAAATTATTGATCCATTATTATCCTTCATATATTGATTCAATTTATTTTGTATGTTTCTTATGTTTTTCCACTTAATTTACTAATCAATTTTTTTGAATAATGATTACTAATTACCTCAATTTTTATTTGCTTTTATATTAACCTGCCATGCCTGTGTATGTTTCTTTCTGTATATATACATTTTCTGTATATCTTTTTGTCTATATGTCCACATTTTTGAATTTTGCTCCAAAGTAATTTTGTTAGTTTTAATAATTTTTTGTTTCTAATGATAAAAGTCTGATAATTTGAATTTTACTCTGACTGAGATTTTTATTTTGTTTTAAACATTTTTTATTTTTAATAATATAAATAAAGGTTCTTTTTGTTCAGGAGTTTCTGTATCACATCTATGTTGCAGTCATAATTATTCTGAAAGCAGTTTGTCAGTTACATTTGACCAAAAAGTAAAAAAAAATATCATAATTTAAATTAAGAGAATAACATAGTAATATGTCATGGTAATTAAATTAGGTGCTTTTTTAATTTTAACTATTTTTGTTTTTAATGAAAAAAGTTTGATAAATGATTTCATAAACAAGTTATTTTTGTTCAAGAGTTTCTGCATCATATCTACAGTGCTGTCTTAATCAGTCTTTTTCACATCTTATTATTAAACCATAATTGTTGTCAGACTTTTTTGGTTTAAATCTAAAAAATAAAAAGTAAACATGTTTTTTTTTTTTTTAAAAAAAATAATGTATTTATGTAAACAGTCTTAGTTGACTAAAAATAGAAAAATCACAAAGCAATCTGACTATAAAGTATAAAAGTAACTCAATCTCAATTAAGTTGCCATTCTTGGAAAATATCAGTCATTTCATAAGAGCATTTGAGGCTTTTTTGATTTTTATGATTTATTTGAGCCTAAAATGCTTTTTTGAAACAAAAAATGTCCTAAAATTTAAAGAATTGTTTTATAACAAGGCTGGATTCTGAAGATCTCTGATATTTTCCAAGAATTGCAAATTAACCAAGATTCAGTTTTCTTCTACATTTTAGTGGGATTACTTTGTTATTTTTCTAGTTTCTAGTCAGCTAGTACTATTTACATAAAAGCATTATTTAAAAAAAAAACATTTTTTAAAAATATTTTATATTATCTTAATTTTTCTTTTTACCAATATATTTTTTGAATATATCTTTAAACCCTATTTTTATATTAATTTTATGAGTATTGTATATGTCAGAATCCTAATTTGTTAACCATCCATAGATTGCTCATTTTCTAAATACTTTAATATGCATACTATATTATTCCTCTGTAATTTTTTTATCATAACAATAATGAAACTAATTTATCCCTCTTTTTCAATTTTCATTTTAAATATAATGTTTTTTTTATTTATTACTTTAATGTGTCTACAAAACCCATATCACTATATATATATATATAATTTTTCTAAAGACTAAGCATTAGACATCTTCATATCTAACATAAAAAAATGATTAATATTTGACCTTTCAAATATTTGTTTCCAATTTCATTAATATATATAAATATTTCACCTTTATTGTTAAAATGAGGTTGCTTTGGCAACAGTTTTAAATTGTTGATTGTTATCTATATTGGGATTGTCTAAGTGTTGCCTGTTTTCTAATGGGTTTATTTATATATATATTGTGACCTTCTGGTTTGGTACCAGAAATAGTCATTGTAGTAGTGTGGTAGTATATCAGTAATATCTGATATAATCCTCTTTAAAAAAAATGAAATAACGTGAAATTTTTAAAAAAAATTATTTTGACTTAAAACTGTAATCAATAGTAAGTGTAGGTATAATTAAAAGATTTCTTAAATGTTTAGTATCTTGTTTTGGGGTATAATCAGTAATAGATTAGGGGAGTGGCTTGTTATATGCATAATCAGTACAGACTGAGTTCATACTTAATTGTTTTATTTGTTCATACTTGTTTTATTTGTTCATAAAGCAGTATTCAGTTTTGTTAGAATGATTTTCTAGTCCATTTGTTTTGTACATTTTAAATTTATAGCATAAACAGTAAAATATGTTTCACTCATCATCATTCACATTGTCATTTCAGTCAGTATAGTAAAATACCTATAGCATATTACTACTGAATATTCATGCATTATCCAACTCCATTTTTCATTCATAAGTTTCATTAAACCATTAAATACCCCACATTACATTCAAATATTTAATTATATCAATAACAGTATTAAAAATCTAACTTAATTACATTTTAAATAAATCAATAAATTATGGACTGGTGGATATGACAAATACTGTAAAATATTTTATTTATTAAAACAATTGTCATCAATTTTATTTTACTACTTTAAAAACGTTTAATTATTAGTTCAATATATATATAGATATTTTTCATTTATTTAAAAGACGAAATAATTTTTTTTTCATCTCTATTTTTTTTTTACTGTCTCAAGTTTTGCATATTTAAGTAGGTTTGCAAGGGGGAAGAACAATTGACAATCTTTTTCTGATGATGTTAACATTATTGTAAACAATTGGAAGGGAACAATATGATGTAATGATTATTAAAAAGTTTATAAAAGGAATACTTATTACTTTTAAAGAGGTCAGTCAATTATTACTTCAGTCAGTCAGAGTCAATTATTAGAACTTTTACGAGGGCAGTTATAGCTAACCAAAGACAGCTATAACGAAGTTATTTAGCAAAGTTTAATAGTGAAATTATTTTTCCTCTTCCAGAGTTCAAGTTAAAAATTTAATTATATTATTTTGTTTGTGAAATGTGTACTTAAATACCACTGAAAGATATGTCAATTTTGCTCCGGCTGATTATTCAAATTGTCCCAACGTTATGCTAAAGTACACGTAAGTGTTATATTCTATTATTCAAGATAAATTATTATTTAAGAAATGGGAATGCTTAATAGGACTGTAAAATTGTTTTATTTAAATTTAAAATTAACAGGGAAGGATGAAAGAATATTTGTTTATTTTATAACAATTAAGTTTTTAAGCTTTAATTATACTATGAAGGGAACAATTGCCATGTGCTTCATTTATGTGTGTGAAAGATGTGAACTGTCATTGAATGTTCTCAGGACTTTAATGTACAAATTTCATGCTAAATATAAAATAAAACTCAAAATTTAAAATATATATACATGGAATATGTAATTTTATTGTCATATATATTAGAATAGTGGTGGCATAATAATCTTATATTTTTACCTTTGGAAAAAAAATATAAGATTAAATATGTCATTAAATGTACTTTAATAATTATTTGTTTTTCTAGACAAGTAGGAGGAATAAAATTATAAATGGATAAAGTTATGTGACATTGCTGTATTAACATTACCAATGAGTTTATATCAATAAATATTATTAATTGAATAACTACGTATATTTCTGAATGGCTTTATGATTGTGAAATCAAATGTTAAATATATCCTAGGAATAAAATACAAACTTCTATTTTACTTGCATTATGAAATATATTGTTTAATTAAGGAAATTCATTATTTACAATGTCAATAGCAATTCATTAGTTGATAACTAAAAACATTGAATATGCTCATATGGATTCAACAAAGAAAAATAATATTGTGTTGTTGTCTCCTGCAAGAATTATATCATTCTGTATTAATATTTGTCTTGTGCAGTATAATTATTTTCCTTATCTATTTGAAAACATGACAAGGAAAGTGATGTAAAAACTTTTATAAACTTTCATTTCATTTCGTTTGGAAAGAAAAAAGAAGAGAACTTTATTTTATGTAATGGTATTTTAGATAGATAGTATTAGTTAAGAAATGTTTTATTATTTTAAATATGTTTATTATATGTATTATTATTATTATATTCCCCTTCAAGAACGTCTCAAATAGTATAAAAATACATTATGCTGATAATTTTATTTTTATTATTGTTATTATTTTAATAAGATAAGTTTGGTCGTGCGTGTGTTAATAATCCACGCACATAATGAATGAATGGAAGAGTCCATTCAAAAGGGTGAATAATTATTTTAAAAAAATAATTATTATATTAAATCTTACCAAATATATTTCTTTTATAAATTAGAAAACTATTATTTTCAAGAATTATTTCATCTATAACATACAATTTTATTATTTATTTAGGTTCAATTTAACTACAGATTCTTGCCAATATTAATGTATTATATTATAAAAAAATTATTTGTCTTGCTTGGTCCATAGTAATTAGTATTTTATTCTCCAATTGTTCTTTGAACATTACCAGGTCCTAAATATTGTCAGATATGGGATATTTATTCTTTATTAATTCTAGCAGTAATAATTAATACTTTAACAGTAATTCTTTGTTTACTACAATTGTAAATGGAATGTATATCATATGCTTATACGTGTGTGTGTCTATTATTAAACTTATTTATAATTATATGTAATTGCCAGTGAAAATTATTTTAAATCTATCAGATTCGGAAGGAAAAGAGAATCAGTCATTTGAAAAATTAGAAAGTTGTTTAAGAGAGAATTATTATTTCTTTGTTATGAAGTTAGGAATGTTTTCTCCCTGATTTTCATTTGGTGATGAGTTATTCCACCAATTATTTAGTCTTAAAGATAGACTTGGAAGTTATTGTTATATTATAAGATGTAATATGTTGGACTATTTCCATCATTTATGAGTGAATATTGAATGTATAGAAAATTTTAAACTTTATTTAAACTTTTCAAATACAAACAACTTGTTAGTAATAACACACAAATAGACAATACACGTTAGTAATTACACAACGTTTCGAGTAGTATTATTCTCCACTCTTCTTCAGGTGTTGCTGGCCTATATGCACAGTGACCTGATTTGAAGTATAGAAATCTTTATCCCATGTGTGTATTGGATGTTTTTCAACTTATGCTGTAGCCTAGTGTTTGATGGTTTATGATAAAAAGGAAGAATAAAAGGAGAGTATAGTGTCTTATAAAACAGCTGTATTATAGTTGATAAATAAAGATTGATTGATCTTCACTTCCAACCGTATTATGATTATATTAAAATATCATAAGCAAACCGATTAGATTGATTAACATTATTTATTTATTGTCTTTGACACACAGCATAATGCAGATTCATGCACAAATTGTTAATTTTGATATAAAAAAAATCAGTATTAATGTAGAACATTACTTATTATGTTAAAACATTTTGTAGTAATCATTTGAGCTTCATCTCATTGATTTTTATCATTTAATCATAATTTGCATAATAATTAAGCAAATATAGGACATTAGTTAATGAATACAAGGATTTACTTTATTTTGGCAAAGCAGAACCTAGTTATTCAATAGAATACTTTACTTAAAAACTACAAAAAAAATACATTTAATTAACAGAAGTATTTATTTTCTTTGGTAAGATAGTCTAACATTATTCTTAGTTTAAATCCCGTTATTGTAATTTTATTTAAGATAATTTTAAAAGTAACAATGCAAAATCCTAATGTGTTCAGTAATTAGAACATTAATCTATATTGTTTTTATAAAAATTTTAGTAATAAATGAGTGATATTCAGCAAAAGGCTGAATAAAAGATACTTTAGTAATCATTTACTAAAAGTGTAAGGTCATATTTATTTTGTTTTATTTTTGTAGAAGTCTATCAGAAGTCACTGATAGCTAAAGAGACATTTCTTTATAGTAAATAATAGGGACTTATTTAATTCATTTAATGTTTCAAATAAAATGTTTACCAATTTATCAAAATGTTCTGATGAAAATACATAGTAGATGTAAAAGTTAATTAATCATGTTGTATTATATCTTCTTGTATAACCTGTACTCAATGATATGAAATCCATTTGGAATTTTTGTTCATAACAATAAAAGAAAAGTAGATGTTGATTTAACTATTTTCTATTTGATTAATAAATATTTTGTTATCTAAATTTGTATTTGGAGTTTCTTCTATAACATTCATTCGAGTTTCACACTTCCACACATGCTTATACATTTATTTTATTTAATGTAACATAATTATATTTTATTTAATTATAATAAATCTCAAGATATGATGATGTTGATTTCCTTGATTCAAACACTATATGAGATGCCAATTACCTCGTGATCATTTTTAAAAGGGTTTTGTTATTTAATTTTTGTTTAGATGATGAATTGAAATCAAAATCTGCCCGATTTCTTTCATTATCTAACTGCAAGTATCTAATTAGGGTATTGTTTGGTTTATAATATTATTTTCATAGTGTTAAATAATAATTTGAGGTATAGAAATGTTAGATCAAGTCATACCATAAGTTAATTCCCTGAGATCTTCAATTTTAATTTAGATTAGATAATAAATTCATTTATCCAGCTTAGAGTAGTGAGTAATTAAAATTTAGTAATGATAACTTTAGTTTGAGTTTAGATCTAGTGAATTATACTTTACAATTTCTAAAATATTATTTTTTATTTTGTTTTAGTTATTAGTTTAATTGTATAATATGGTAGAGGTTGTTCAATTCATATGGACAATGGGAGGAGGTGAAGTATAGAGTATTATTAGTTAATTTTAGCTGGTAGAATTTTACCAATTTAATTTTGTCTAACATAGAACTTAATAGATGTTTATTCCTATTAGTAATATTTTCTCCCACATCTAATGTACATTGTACACCTCATACCCCTCTGTATCCCTGAACTGAGTTAGTTTTAGGTGAAAGCTTAATTAAGAGCCTCATGAATAGATTTAGGTAAAGTTAAATAAATATTTTATTCTATGATCCATAGAATTGGTGCCCCTGGGTAATTGTTAGTATTGGTGATAGGTGTGAGGGTTTACTATATATATATATATATATATATATATATATATATATATTTATATATATATATATATATATATATATATATATAATTAAGAGCATACTAATGAGCTCTAAACAACCTTTTAGATAAATGCTTAGCTTGAGTTGGTTTTTTGAATCTAGTGTCCCAACTCCTCATTGAAGAGACCCATAGGTCAAAACCAGTTTCGGGCTGAGACAATCTAAGATAAAAATGATTTGAATGCCTTCTCTTGAAGTAGCATTTATCATAATAAAAATAGTAATACTTGTTTAGAGCTCATTAGCATGCTCTTAATTTTACATATTGGTAAATGCAAGCTATATTTAAGTCATGTGACATCTGACTTTATTATATATATATATATATATATATATATATTGTAATGTGATGATAGCAATCATTCTCATTATCATCATATTCAACTATTTTACACACCAGTTTACAAAATTGAAAATATTCAATCCTTTTTTAATGCATCATCATTTTTGTATATCGTCATATTCCTTATTTTCTTCATAAATTCTCTAGTCTCAGTAAAAATATTATTGGTCAATTGCTGCTTTTTTTTACCAGTTATCTTTGTTGCAGTTTTTAAAAGAGTATCAGTTATTGTCATACTAATTTCATTCAAATCTATATCATGTTCAAAATCTACTAATACTTGAAACCAATTCGTAAGTTCTAATTTAAATTTATTAGAATGTTTCTGAAGATTAGGAATGTCAACTGTAAATATTGTTTTTCTTAATAATTTTTGTCTCTCTAGTTTTGCATTAACACATATTTTACATCTTAGTAATCAATGATCATTTCATGTGTTAAATTTATTAAGAACATTCCAATTTTGAAATATGTATTTTCTGTTAGTCAAAATATAATCCTATTTTGCTGTTATCTTCATTTGGATGCTTGTATGACCATTACTTTTTAACATTTTTCTCAAAAAAAGAATTCGTAATATAAAGTTTTTATTTTTCTGCAACCTCCACAAGTCTATGTTTTTTCTCATTTCTATTATCATAACTAAAATTACCTACAGCACTTTCATCTTTCATTTGTTTACCAATTCTAGCATTAAAGTCTCCCGTAACAATTTTAAAATGCTGTTTATTCTGATCAAAAGACTTTTGTGCATTTATATAAAAATCTTCTACTACTTCATCACTATGAGAACTTGTTGGGGCATAAACCTGAATTATCTGCATTTGGTATCTGCTATTAAGTTGTATAACTAATCTTGCCACTCTGTTCAATACACCATCAACCTCCACAATGTTGTTTTACCACTTTTTATTTATAATGAATTCTACTCAACTTGTACTTTATTTTTACTTTTATAATAGAGTACATGTCCACTTTTTAAATCAATTGTCTCTTCACCTTTTCTTCTAACTCCATAAAATCCAATGTCCCATTTAATATAAGACAGTTCTTCTTCTAATTCTTGCAATCTTCTTTCACTTGAAAGTGATCTGCAGTTGTAAGTACCTAAATAAAAAGTCATCATCAAATGGCAGCCTGGTTCCACAATCAGAGGATTATTAGCACCCTCTTTTTTCGGCCACCAACCACTGCCTTGGTTGGTTACTTTATAGCCTCCTGGGAATAAGATCCTTATATACAGTGAACATATATATATATATATATTTACTGTACCAGACCATACTCCCTGCGGAATTTTTTTCCTAATCTTGCACTGAGCATAAAGTGACCAAGATTCAACAGGTAAAGAAATGGATATCAATCTAGCGGTTGTCTGTACTCATGTATATTGGTATTTCCAGCTAAATTGATAGAAAGAGTGGATTGACAGGAATCTTCCAGTTAAAAACACCCTTTAGTTGATATCTTATTTGAATGCCCAAATATTTAGAACAATAGCAAGTACACACCTTTGAAAAATCTATTTACAAAGTAGACTTTTGCACGCCACTTCTAGAAAGAATCAAAAATGAATTTTTCACCCTCCTAGAAGGATGTGCAATACCATATGTTCAGTGGAGCATCAGAATAAGATTTAACACCCCGGTAGAGTGATATCCCTTTTGGCTAGCTCGGTCACTCTACATCTAGGGTCTTCAAATGGGTAAATTAAATGATTATTATAGGTATGTGGTTGATAAGGAAATGACACATTTTTATCATTATAAATAATAATATGAAACGACACAAGTTTAATATTATGATTAAATATTTATTTAATCCCAATTACCCACCACCGTTTCATACTAACGATATAATAAAAAAAATACCAAATAATTAATTATCACAAACCCCTATACATATATATATATATATACGAGGCAGTGAAATCGATAAAATACAATTTATATACGAAAATAATAAACCCCTAAAGCTATTTACAATGTTTTATAAAGAATGGAAGTGGTCTGAGCTTTTTTGACCCTGTAGAAATAAGTTATACTTCATGTTATTTGATATATATATATATATCATATTAGATCTTATATATATATATATATATATCATATTAGAGATCTTCGGTTATACAGACATATACTTTTACTGATGACTTTAAAACCTTTTTATTGATAGGAAATATAATAATAAAAACTATGCATATTTGCATTATGAAATATTTCACTAATTTCATATTTTCAACAAGTCAGTAGGTTGCATTGGCTCAGATACTATATCGTACTCACCATAAAGTACTGTATCTATTTCCCTTTTGCCATAGATAAATTTCTATACATGTATATACGTGTAGCACAATTATACACTTACTATTATTTTAAATATAAAGTTATTATAGTACTTGCTTACAGGGAATCTATAATAGATCAATCCCTACTTACACACATCATGAGGTGCAGCAGTGACAAAAAAATAACTTAAAAAAGGATATACGGTTAAATACATTTTTTTGATATTTAGGATGAGATATCATATTTACCAAATATTATAAGCATATGTATGCTATATATATATATATATATATGCATATATATATATATATATATATATATATATATTCATGCATATTTATATATGATGAATTTCAGGAATAACAACTAGAGGAAAACAAATAGCAACAAACAAAAGATTCTCATTGCAATCTTTGTTGAAAATACTAGAATTTAAAATAGAAAAATTGACTCAAAAGATTTAAGTAAAAGCTTTAACATCTATGCCCGTAATAACTGTAAATTCAATATACATATGGGAGAGACAAACTTTTTTTTAAATGATTAATAATAATAATAAAGAAATAAGAATACACTTAATCAGAAATATCAAAGTTAGTTATCTCAATATTAATAAAACATCTTAAAATAAACTTATGTCTGCGTCTTCATTCTTCTCCTCTGGGCTCTGAGTGGGCTTCAAGTCAACTGGATGGGTAGTGAGGATTTCATCTATTTAGAAAGGCAGCATTTGTCATCATCATGGGTGGCTGGAACTGGCGTGGTCACATCTTGATGGCTTGGGACAGAGAAAGGGTGGTGCGCTGGCTGGTTGTCTACCCCACAGTCATTTTACTGGACTCACTGGTAGATTGCTTCATATTTTCCTCTATTTGTATATGATAATATTTTTTATCAAATGTTCAATTTCTATCTTGACTTAGTTTATTAAATTCTTAAGAAATCAAGAGTTCTTAAAATAACTATATAATGGATTTCTTAGAAAATGTCAGCAGCGGTCTAGTCCATAAATTTATCTCTAAGTTGCTAGATGATTGAAAATCTCTGGAGCCAAAGTAGTGAACGACTTAAATGACAAAAAAGAATGAATCTCACAGCACTGACTAAACTATATCAATCCCACTAGCCCTCTTAGAAGTATGAATCAGCCAATCCTTTCAATTTATCTTATCATTTAGATTATAACATTTCTTACAATTTTTCCAATTAAATTCTACATTTTAAGTTTGATATAATGGTTTCCATCTTGAATAACCCAGGCCACTTGCTTACAAAATCAATTCAAAAGAATTTTTAAAAAGATGACAGTTTAATTATAGCATTATCAAACATGGTGCTTTTGATCAGATTTTTGCAAAAGCAATTAACATTCTTAGTTTACAGAATAAAATTAGTTTTTAGAAAAATAATTAAAAAAAAAATATAATAATAAAAATATATAATAAAATATATATATATACAAGTATGTTGGAACAATTGCTTTAATTATTTACTTTACTAATATGTTCCAACATTTGATCCATTTGTTTAATAAATTTGCTTTTCTCCATTTGAATTTTTCAGAAAAAAGCAAAATACATAAAATAACATATCATAAAATATACAAAAATGAAAAATAAAAAAAAAATACATGAGTTTATTATACGTGTACAATATTTGTGTGATCATTAAATGTTTGCTTTAGTTTGGTATGTGTGGATATTCTAATTGCTCAGATCCAACTTGCATTATTAATATAGCACATTTATATATTTATTGTGCCTAATATGTTCAAATCTATATATGTATCTGCTGTAATATTCTTTACAGCAGATTTTGTGCAAGACCATTTGATAATGCCTGGCACAATATATATATATGGAGCTTTACCATGACCTCCAAACAAGCTTATTTTTGTTTACATAAATGTCAGAGTCAGAATTCACTGTCTCTTTCATTGGCTCCACCCTCAGATCAGCTGATTTCAAGCTGATTTGCTATCATCAGTGAAGTATAGGAGTTAGAAAGTAGACCTAAACACTAACTCCAAGTGTTTATGCAACAAGTTTCTATTAGTTTGCAAGCATGAGAATTTTTTAGACATGTAAATGTCTTCAAACTCAGCTTATCAAACCAGATATCTATGGGTCTGATATCAGTTCAGTTTCTCCACATGGCCAAAGCTTCTGCAATATATATCATTGCAAGAAAGCTTAAAGGTACATTTATGAAAACCAAAACCAAGTTTTATATACGTAAACTTGCTATCGCTTGTATTTATGATCAATAGATGGAGCTTTACCAAGACCTCCAAACAAGCATATTTTGTTTACATAAATGCTAGAGTCAGAATTCACTGTCTCTTTCATTGGCTCCACCCTCAGATCAGCTGAATTCAAGCTGATTTGCTATCATCAGTCCACTAAAAATCAGCTGATCTGAGGGTGGAGCCAATGAAAGTTACAGTGAAATCTGACTCTGACATTTATGTAAACAAAAATTTGCTTGTTTGGAGGTCTTGGTACAGCTCCATCTATTGATCATAAATACAAGCGATAGCAAGTTTACGTATATAAAACTTGTTTTTGTTTGTCATAAATATACCTTTAAGGATTCATAGTATGATATATATTGCAGGTTTGACTATGTGGAGAAAATGAACTGATATCAGACCCATATAGCTATCTGGCTTGATAAGCTGAGTTTGAAGACATTTACATGTCTTAAAAATTCATTCTTGCAACCTGACAGAAACTTGTTGCCTAAACGCTTGGAGTTAGTGTTTAGGTCTAATTTCTAACTCCTATCCTTCACTGATGATAGCAATTCAGCTTGAAATCAGCTGATCTGAGAGTGGAGCTAATGAAAGAGACAGTGAATTCTGACTCTCACATTTATGTAAACAAAAATACTCTTGGTTGGAGGTCTTGGTAAAGCTCCATCTATTGATCATAAATACAAGTGATAACAAGTTTACATATATAAAACTTAATTCATATATATATATTGTACCAGTCAGTTTCGTCTGTTCATATAACAAGATCTAGCATCTAGGCAAAAGTACCTCGAATCCAATCCTGTGCAAGATACATAAGTCAGGAACATTCATGAACTCTGCCCTATTTGCCTATTTTCCAGATCTATCAACTTATGAGCAACAATTCCAATGATACTGATCTAATTTATTCCTACCCCGCCAGCATCACAAAGTCGTGACACAAAAAGACTCTTATTCGAACTTTGTTCATGTCTAGAATGTTATAATTAGCGATTTTCGATCATCTAGTAAGTGAAACCTTTTTATATTACATCAAAATTATTTCTATTCAATAAATGAAACAATGACTTAGATATTTAGAAAGATATAGAATTTATTAAATCAACTTGGAATATATATGATTGCAAACGTTATTGGTGTTCCAATGTAAATAAAATGGGTGTTTATCTCCCTTGGACAACATTAACCTCCCTTACAATACTATACAATGAACATATTTAATCATCAATAACAAATAATTCATGGCTTTATTCTATTGCGGCTATTTATATGTCAATAATTTATCGATCGAATGGGATACATAAGATTTTTAATAATAGCGCTAGACTACAGTTACATAAAGTTCTTTGAATCCACCATTAATAAAACAATAGCACTCGTACCAATACGTAAGTTTATTAAGTTGGATGATGAGGGTAATTTTATTTAATTAATATTTGCATTTGCGATATAAGAACGTGTGTGGGAAGCTAATTCGGGAAAGAACAATAATGGCAGAAATATCATATCTGCAAGTGTGAATGAAATATATATTAAAAAATGGCAATCCATTTAGTATAATCATAACAGTACGGTTTAGGAGCGTTAATAGGCTTTTAATGAGAATAAAATCTGGGAGAGTGGTACGTGTATGATGGCAATGGAGAGATCTATTCTAAGATCTAAGAAGATGCTTCAATTCACCGTTAAAGAAGGCGACTCTCTGCAAACGTTGGCAGGGTCGGGTCATAAACAATGAAGAATGCGCTTTATGGAATTGCCATAGGCTGGACTTTTGCCAGAGCGAACCCTATGCCATAATATCACGCGCTGAAGAAATCCAAAAAGGTTTGCCAAACCTTGTCCTTGGTATTGGAAGTAAAAATGAATGAAGCACAAAGATATATATAACGAAAGGCCGGTATACACGTAACGCTTGCATTAATATAAATATATATATTTAACTAAGGAATAAAGAATTATCGCCTATCTTTATTAATAAAAACCCAGCGTACTGGTATGATTTGATTACTACGTGGATATGGAAGAATTACATTTTATGCTAATATAATAGAGCTCATAGAACTAAAGGATCCCCCCCTTTTATGTATTACTTTAAACTAGACATAAACTTTCCCCAACGTATAACTAATATAAATCTTTGGTTTTGAATGCTTTAATACATAAATACTTTTCGTATTATTAAATATATATAAAGTCGGTGGTGGCTATTGATTTCAAGAAAGTAATATCAATTTAATTCATATAAATCTATTTACAGATTTTAGAAGTTAGCGCTATTATTTAATTAACCAAAAAAAACACATTTCTAAGAAAATAGATTTTTACTTAGTTTTTGAAAATAACACTGTACAATAATTATCAAATTCTGATTTTATTTCCCCAGACTGGCAGGCACCTGCTATACTAAGAATAACAAATTTGTTTTTAAAAAATACTAGATTAATTACCCTCTGAAAAGTAAGGAGGGTTTTCTTTTATTAAAAGAGATAGCGTAAGCATTTGTGATTCTGGGGGAAATTATCGACATATAATTTAGTATCTGAAAGTATAAAATATAATAATGAAAATAAAGTATTGCCGCATAGACGTGAGATTAACATATAATTTAGTATCTGAAAGTATAAAATATAATAATGAAAATAAAGTATTGCCGCATAGACGTGAGATTAAGGACTAATAATTATTCAGGAGAGGTTTAATGTAGGAGAGATTATTGCAAAGTTATATAGAGAGAAGAAAGGACAATTAAGAAAAGGTAAGAATTCACAAATTGATTCATAACTAATATTAAATTTTACAAAAGAAAGATTTACAAAATGTTTAAAAAATAGATAGGTGAGAGTTAAAATTATTCACGGTAACTTTAAGAGTCTAGCAGCATTTGAAATGATTACCTCTGTAAAACATGGCGGTTCTTTTGATGATTTCAATTCCCGCGGAGACTAGATCTAGTTTGTCAAGCATAGTTATTCAGGCAGGCAACAAGTTTGTTATTTAACAAATAGGCATATAATTATAGTCTATGAGTATCGGGATCCATGGGCACAGATTGCAGGGACGGCCATCTCAAATGGCGAGAAAGGCGATTTAGATTTACTCAGTACACATTGAAAATAACCAACACAACTTTTTCTTGGCGACTGCTCTCCTTGACTGTCTTCCTTACTATCCCACTTAATTCATAATTATTCCATGCCTTGGTATTTTTGGAATCCCTTTCTTGATTGGTCATTGCAATCTAATTTCCAAAAGAATTCGTATACAAGCTTTTACCCATTGTGATGGAAAATGCCATTGTTAGATAAGTATTCAAACTTTAATTAATTTTGATAAAAAAAATGTTTGTGACAAAAGTAAATCAATTAAGTTTAGTTTCTAATTTTGATTTTGGAGAAACTTTTAATTAAAGTTTCTCACCTTTATTTAATTTTGACTAATTACAATAGCATCTTCCATATTGGATTTAAAAGAAAAGTATAGTTTAATGGCAAAAATAATTTAAAAACACAATTTTATAAAATTACATATAACGAACTTTTCCACTAAATATTTGCTCAGTACTTTTGTCTCTACAATATCTATAGATATCTGAGCTGCAATTAACAAACAATTACTATAACTTTTATAAACTAAATAAATACAGAAATTATAATATATTTTGATATTATAAGTCCGTTATAATTAATCCCCCATTCCCTATTGCGTATACAAATTTTTAAATGCTATATTTATTAATTTTATTTTGCATGTTTAAATTCAGATATTTATGCCAATATCTTCGTTAATAAATATGTTAGTTAATAATACTCAAACAAAAGGATAAGAAAAAATGTGTTAGTGAGTGGAATATATACGCAAGAATAGGGTTTGAATTTAGGTTGGTAGCGGAAGATTGGAAGTGGGCTGTGAAGCGCAATCTGAATCTCAGATTCCGCTTCATTTTCCCGGACTTACAATTGATAAAAAAAATGTAAAAAAAAATATCTTACTTGCTGTTCCAGTGACAAAAGAACAACCTTGTTTGAAAGGAGTACGTCATTTATTTATATATAACAAAAAATTATCAAACTAATGCTAGCCCCATTTTTTTTCTTTGCTGATATATGCTAAAAAAATTTTTGACCTATCTATCACTGAGTACAAAACTATATTCATATTTTCTTTTTTAAAAAACGTGGTTCAAATTCCTTATCTATCCATCTGTGATTTATTGTTCTGTCTTACTTTTAATATTTTCCCCTATCAGGAGGTTCAAATGGCTTTTTATTGAGGGTTTGGTCACCCCGCCAGAAGTTAGGTTGATCATGAGAGGTTGCTTGGTTTCTAGCTGGCTCAACTTTCCGTATTCTTTCATGAGGTTCTTTGTTGATGGGCGTGTTCAATGGTGGTGAGGAATTGTGCCATTTCCTCAATTCTCCTTATTCGGCATCCTACCATCATTTGTTGTACATATGGTGGCATATTTTGTTGTATTGCACGGATAATCTGGGTCTCTGTAAATGGGAATGCCATCAGCCTAAAAAAAGACTGTGTGTGTTTCCTTGTTGGCCGATCCATACATTTCTTTTAAAACCGAATGATAAATGCCGTCCTGGCGCTCCTCGCTCCAGAAGGTCCTTAACAGAGCTGCTGCATACTGTTCAAAATTCAGTGGCTTGTCTTCATGGCTTTCCCACCATGATTTTGCATATCCATTGAGATAGTGAATTGCCAAAGCTACTTGATCCGGTGCTGAGATCTGTTGGAATCGAAACAATTCTTGAAGACTCTCAATATGCGCTTTCAGATTTTCTCCAGCATCACCTTTGAATGATTTCACTTGGATGAACTTCGCCATGTAGGCTTGTGCATTTGAGATCTGTCCTATGGGCATAACATTTGATGTCCTATCAACGTGGTGTTCCTGTACTGGTCCTAATGCGTCAGGTTTGAACTCTGAAATTTTCACTGCGCTACTTTTTAGTTTATCAATTCCCCCCCCCCGTTCCTTTAGCTGGTCTTGAAACTCTGTCTGTGTTTCCTGCACATTTAAAATGATCCTCTCTTGTTCTTCATGACACTTCAGTTCATCACCCAAACGTTCATTTATTTGACTTATGGCTATGTGGTGGGCAGCTTCTTGCTGGTCTATCACACTTTGTGTCATCATTAACTCTCCGGTCATTTTGGATACTATAGTTTTAGTTTCTTCTTTATGCTCTTCCAAGAGCCCTTCGACTTCAGTATGAACCTTTTCATAGCCTTTTCTGCAGTCTGCTCGCACCTCATCTATTTGCTTTAATATATTACTGTTCATTTCATTACACAGTGATGACATCCACTCCTTCATCTCATTATGCTTGGCTTCAAATTTTTTTTCCATGTTAGTGAACATATTCATCAACAATGTTTGTAGGTTTATATTCTGTTTCTGTGTGGAGCTCTCTACAGATTCCATGGTTACAACTCCCTGATGTTCTTGCTCTGCATCAGTTTTCTCTTCACTTTTGCTTCCATCTTTTGATCATCCTCATAGATTACTTTTCCTGACCTGAGGGCCCTTTCCCTTACCTTTCCTCCCCCTCACTATTCTCCATTCTGCTAGGATTCAAATATAGATAGATATCTGTATTTATATATATTTTTATTTATTTAAGACACAAAAATGCTCACTTATAGTTTCCTGTTTGTTTTTATTTATTTATGGCCTGATACACCTCTCCCCCATTCTCAACAGTCTCCCCCTTGTTCTGCTCCCCCATACCTGTACCCAATCTATACCTGATTTATTATATTTAGTGTTCTACCATGCCTGCCTTTTGCATTATTAACTTCTAGATCCAACATTTACATTTTATATATATATATATATATATATTATATATATATATATATATATATATATATATATATATATATATATGTTCAAATATCATATTGTTACCTAATCTACTCTTGTTCATTCTTCAGTGTTTTTGCTGGGTCTTTAAGTTTGGTTGTTCCTTTGCACCTGAAACATACTTAAAATTGTATTACTTCATATTAAAATTATCAAAACTTGCATTACATAGTTGAGTACATTACATAGTTGAGTACATAGTTGAGTACAATAGTTGAGTACAAATAATGCTCTCTATATAACTTGTTAAATTTTGGAATCATTGTTTCTAATATTTTTTAGTTTATTCAATCTACCACCTGATGACAAAATTTATAATGGTATTACTACCGGGCGCCAGTCAAGAGGAGTAGATTGTTACAACACTTTTACTAGATGATTGTACATTTTTATAAATACATATTTTTATTTATGACAGCTGTACAGCGTTCAGATGTATAATATAATAAAGTAATTACAGATGTCATTACTATTTGAAGCACATATCTTTTTTTTACATACTATGGGTGTGGAAGTATTTAAAAGCTGCCACTACTTTTCTTTCACCACCCCAAGAAAGTGTACATATATATTTAAAACATTATTTATGGAAGAAGAACAAAATATCACATATATACTGAATATTGTTTATGGAAAAAAAATCTACATATATGATTGACATTATTGGGAAAATTATATACATATTAGTAATGACTTATACAGAGTATATGTAGTATTAACAAAAAAACCACCTGAACTGGGTGTACAAACCAAGAAAAAAAATTTTACACATATATTTTTATTATTTAGAGAATAAACATCATATATAGTATACTAACATCTATTATTCAGGGTTCTGCAGGGTGTAAAAGTAATTAATAGCCCCACGGCTGGGCATCCATACCTGGGGAAAAAAAAAACCTGTACCAGTCGGTTTTGTCTGTTCATATAACAAGATCTAGCATCTAGGCAAAAGTACCTCGAATCCAATCCTGTGCAAGATACATAAGTCAGGAACATTCATGAACTCTGCCCTATTTGCCTATTTTCCAGATCTACCAACTTATGAGCAACAATTCCAATGATACTGATCTAATTTATTTCTACCCTGCCGGCATCACAAAGTCGTGACACAAAAAGACTCTTATTCGAACTTTGTTCATGTCTAGAATATTATAATTAGCGATTTTCGATCATCTAGTAAGTGAAACCTTTTTATATTACATCAAAATTATTTCTACTCAATAAATGAAACAATGACTTAGATATTTAGAAAGATATAGAATTTATTAAATCAACTTGGAATATATATGATTGCAAACGTTATTGGTGTTACAATGTAAATAAAATGGGTGTTTATCTCCCTTGGACAACATTAACCTCCCTTACAATACTATACAATGAACATATTTAATCATCAATAACAAATAATTCATGGCTTTATTCTATTGCGGCTATTTATATGTCAATAATTTATCGATCGAATGGGATACATAAGATTTTTAATAATAGCGCTAGACTACAGTTACATAAAGTTCTTTGAATCCACCATTAATAAAACAATAGCACTCGTACCAATACGTAAGTTTATTAAGTTGGATGATAAGGGTAATTTTATTTAATTAATATTTGCATTTGCGATATAAGAACGTGTGTGGGAAGCTAATTCGGGAAAGAACAATAATGGCAGAAATATCGTATCTGCAAGTGTGAATGAAATATATATTAAAAAATGGCAATCCATTTAGTATAATCATAACAGTACGGTTTAGGAGAATTAATAGGCTTTTAACGAGAATAAAATCTGGGAGAGCGGTACATGTATGATGGCAATGGAGAGATCTATTCTAAGATCTAAGAAGATGCTTCAATTCACCGTTAAAGAAGGCGACTCTCTGCAAACGTTGGCAGGGTCGGGTCATAAACAACGAAGAATGCGCTTTATTGAATTGCCATAGGCTGGACTTTTGCCAGAGCGAACCCTATGCCATAATATCACGCGCTGAAGAAATCCAAAAAGGTTTGCCAAACCTTGTCCTTGGTATTGGAAGTAAAAATGAATGAAGCACAAAGATATATATAACGAAAGGCCGGTATACACGTAACGCTTGCATTAATATAAATATATATATTTAACTAAGGAATAAAGAATTATCGCCTATCTTTATTAATAAAAACCCAGCGTACTGGTATGATTTGATTACTACGTGGATATGGAAGAATTACATTTTATGCTAATATAATAGAGCTCATAGAACTAAAGGATCCCCCCCCCCTTTATGTATTACTTTAAACTAGACATAAACTTTCCCCAACGTATAACTAATATAAATCTTTGGTTTTGAATGCTTTAATACATAAATACTTTTCGTATTATTAAATATATATAAAGTCGGTGGTGGCTATTGATTTCAAGAAAGTAATATTAATTTAATTCATATAAATCTATTTACAGATTTTAGAAGTTAGCGCTATTATTTAATTAACCAAAAAAAAACACATTTCTAAGAAAATAGATTTTTACTTAGTTTTTGAAAATAACACTGTACAATAATTATCAAATTCTGATTTTATTTCCCCAGACTGGCAGGCACCCGCTATACTAAGAATAACAAATTTGTTTTTAAAAATACTAGATTAATTACCCTCTGAAAAGTAAGGAGGGTTTTCTTTTATTAAAAGAGATAGCGTAAGCATTTGCGATTCTGGGGGGAAATTATCGACATATAATTTAGTATCTGAAAGTATAAAATATAATAATGAAAATAAAGTATTGCCGCATAGACATGAAATTAAGAACTAATAATTATTCAGGAGAGGTTTAATGTAGGAGAGATCACAGCTAAGTTATATAGAGAGAGAACAAGGTACAATTAACAAAAGGTAAGAATTCACAAATTGATTCATAACTAATATTAAATTTTACAAAATAAAGATTTACAAAATGTTTAAAAAAATAGATAGGTGAGAGTTAAAATTATTCACGATAACTTTAAGAGTCTAGCAGCATTTGAAATGATTACCTCTGTAAAACATGGCGGTTCTTTTGATGATTTCCAATTCCCACGGAGACTAGATCTAGTTTGTCAAGCATAGTTATTCAGGCAGGCAACAAGTTTGTTATTTAACAAATAGGCATATAATTATAGTCTATGAGTATCGGGATCCATGGGCACAGATTGCAGGGATGGCCATCTCAAATGGCGAGAAAGGCGATTTAGATTTACTCAGTACACATTGAAAATAACCAACGCAACTTTTCTTGGTGACTGCTCTCCTTGACTGTCTTCCTTACTCTCCCAATTAATTCGTAATTATTCCATGCCTTGGTATTTTTGGAATCCCTTTCTGATTGGTCATTGCAATCTAATTTCCAAAAGAATTCGTATACAAGCTTTTACCCATTGTGATGGAAAATGCCATTGTTAGATAAGTATTCAAACTTTAATTAATTTTGATAAAAAAAATGTTTGTGACAAAAGTAAATCAATTAAGTTTAGTTTCTAATTTTGATTTTAGAGAAACTTTTAATTAAAGTTTCTCACCTTTATTTAATTTTGACTAATTACAATAGCATCTTCCATATTGGATTTAAAAGAAAAGTATAGTTTAATGGCAAAAATAATTTAAAAACACAATTTTATAAAATTACATATAACGAACTTTTCCACTAAATATTTGCTCAGTACTTTTGTCTCTACAATATCTATAGATATCTGAGCTGCAATTAACAAACAATTACTATAACTTTTATAAACTAAATAAATACAGAAATTATAATATATTTTGATATTATAAGTCCGTTATAATTAATCCCCCATTCCCTATTGCGTATACGAATTTTTAAATGCTATATTTATTAATTTTATTTTGCATGTTTAAATTCAGATATTTATGCCAATATCTTCGTTAATAAATATGTTAGTTAATAATACTCAAACAAAAGGATAAGAAAAAATGTGTTAGTGAGTGGAATATATACGCAAGAATAGGGTTTGAATTTAGGTTGGTAGCGGAAGATTGGAAGTGGGCTGTGAAGCGCAATCTGAATCTCAGATTTCACTTCAATATATTGTACCAAAGTACATTGTTATGTAATTAATTTATTATGAATCCCATGTTTTAAAATATAAAAATTTAAAATTGAGAGAATAAAATGTAAAAACTAAAGAGCAGGGGGAGGGGGGATTTATTATTAAATAAAATAAACTGTAAACGCTGTTTAAAATAATAAGTTGTTTAAAATAAAAGATTTTTTTGTTGTTTAAAAGAAGAAAAAATCTTGTAATAAATAAATGATTTAATATTTTTTAAATGAATTTTTAATAAAATAATAAATAGTTTTTGTTTTATCTTTATAATAAATAAATATGTTCGTGTGTGTATGTAATTTTTTAATAAAAAGTAGACGCAGAAGCTGATTTTATTTCATGAGATGAATGCTGCTGCTAAAGTTTTCCATTGTTTAAAACAGTATAAATAACTCAATTTTTGTTCATTCTTGGTCTGACTCTTTCATTTTAATAAAATATTTATTGAAGTAATATTTCCAAAAATGTTGCATTGTTAAAACCAATGTAATTGCAGTTGACCGAAAGCCACTCTCTACACATTTAAGATCTGTGATTAGTTCGAAAAGTAATCATGTTGAAATAGACTAAATGGACAGCGGAGTGCAGGGAATGCCAAACCAGCCATGAAAATTATAACAAGTCACAGGATCCACGAAGGAATCATTTACCAGTCGTTGATGAATTAAGAAATAATTCCATTATACTGTTTCTGTCGTATATAAAAACCTAGGTAATTATTTGACTTTGATATCTAAATATTTCCAGTTTCTTCTTAAAATAAAGATAGACTTTATTGAAAGAACTTTTGAACTTTTTGAATTAAACTTAAAAAAAAGAATAAATTTTAAATTTCAAAAATTAATATTTGCAATGATAAAATAAGTAAAAGCAGCTTCTATTAAATAATAATATTTTTCAAACAATGGCATGCACATATGTGTGATTTGATTTTTTTTAAACTTAAAAAAAAATAAAAATAAAATATGATGTAACGTGTATAATTTATTTGCTAAAGTAATACATTAAAATGCTTATTTTATTCTTAAAAAAAAGTGTGTGTGTGTGTCTCCTTATAAGATAAAACGATTTATTTATTTTTAAAATAATATAAAAAACACTTAAATTATTTTTTTTAAAACATTTATGTTTATTTCTGATACATGCGGGTAAGTATAAATATTTATTTTATTAATAAGAGTAGGAGGGAAAAAATCTAATCAGTAATAATAGTATTTTAGAAAAGATTCGCTCATTTAAATCTATAAATGTTTTTGGCATTCAGTATAATGTTGTATTAATAGTTTTAAAGGATTGAAGTATTATTTAGAATGGTTCGGGGAAAATTATTTATAGTTTTTTAAAGAAAATAGTAGTAGATTAGAAGAGGCAGTGTTTAAGATATCCCTTTTGTTTTGTTTATTTAGTGGGTGTTTGAAACCGGTTGAGCTAGCAAGGATTTTAGATACCAAGTTACGCTGATCAGATAAACATGCTAATTCTAATGTAATTAGCTGGCACCCAAGAGATTTTTCTTTCTTCTTTAAAAATAATAATAAAGTGTTTATTTGATCAGTGTATATTTGGTAGTCGAGTGTTGAATGTTATTGATAGTTCGTTATTGATAATAGTTGTCACTTTATCTAAAAACCGACCATTTTTCTGAAAGGGAAATTTAGGAAGACAAAATATTAAAAAAATATTAGTAATGTTTTATTTGTTCGATGGTAGATGTTTGTTGTTTCCCGTAGTTTAAAAGTTTAAATTATAAGTAGTAGTTTTTTTCGTTAATTGGTTATTAGGAGGAGGTTGGTTCAATATATATATTCTAACCCTCACCCAACACCTCTTCTACCTTTCCTACCCAGGAGTGCCAATTCTATTGATCATAGAATAAACTATTAGTCTGATTTTGCCTTGAAATTATTAGTGAGGTTCTTAAATGATGTTCTACATTAGCTTAGTTCAGTTGGGGGCTACAGAGGTCTATAAGATGTAAAATGTATATTAGATGTGGGAGGAAACATTATTCTTAATAGGAACAAAACATCTATTAAGTTCTAAAATAAATAAATAATTGGAAGTGGTAAAGTTTTACCATTTAAATTGACAAGTTATACTCTATGCTTCATCTCCTCCCATCATCCACATGCATTGAACAACCCCTACTGTGTTAGAAAATTAAATTAATAAATAAATATGTAATGCTTATCAATTATACTGCATGGTAAGTTAGAGTTAAATACAAAATAATATATAACATTACTTAACTTTTAATTGTACAGTAATTTAAACTAATTAACTAAATTAATCTGTATTCTAAATAATAAGTGAATATTTCATGGAATTAATTTATTGCATGGCTTAATTTTAAATCTATATTTTCCAACAACTACTAATTACTATTACAAAAGTGATGATACAAATTAAGCAATATCTTAACAAAATAATGTTAGTTAGATAATGAAAGAAATAGGGTGCGTTTTGATTTCAATTCGTCATCTAAATAATAACTAAATTATAAGATTTTCAGAGAATCATTAGATAATCAACATTTCATAGAGTGTCTGGATCAAGGAAAAAACATGTTCATCATTAATTATGGAATAGTCCAATCATTTCATAATAGATAAGTAAATGTGTGTGCATGCGTGGAAATATGAAATACGAATGCATGTCAAAGAAGAATTCCGAATACAGCTTTAAATAAATAAAACATTTATTTACAAAGTATTTTAACAAACATTTGGTTTTATAATTTACACATATACATGTTTTAGATGTTTGTAACATCAATAGTTAAATGGTCTACATAAGAGCAAATAACATAAAGATAACTATCTATAATTTATTTTAACATATGCCTGTTATCAGTGCATTCTGATAGACTTATGAAAGAAACATTGTAATTCCAGTACTAAAATAATAACACAAACTAAACTTCTTTTTATTTTACTTGCAAGATTGGCTTAAGCTATCAGTCAATTCTGATAAACATATGATACAGAAACATTATGATACTACACTAAGATAATTAAATACAAAATTATTCTACATTTGTTATTTTATTTTCAATACACTCAAGCTACCAATCACTTCTGATATGCTTATAAAAAATAAAATACTGTTAAACACACACTAAGTTTTAAAATGAAACTAAAATTCTTGGCATTTTACTTCAAATCCACTTCAAACAAAATGAGCAGGGTTTAAATCTAAGAGAAAAAGTAAAAATAAGATAAGAGGTCAGACTATACTTTATAAATGAATAATTCTATTAATTAGCTAAACTTTGTCCTCTTTTGCTTGCTCATTCAAATAAGGATGGAACATTATGAGAGTTGATGGTATAAAATCTAAATAATTAATATAAAATGATTTGAAATGATAATTAAAGAGTTACACTTTAATGATGGATTTCTCCACACCTACTAAATTAATAATTTATGCATGTGTCAGTATTATATTATCTGTTATAAAATAATTAATATAACTCAATCTGATCAGTTTACTTATGAAACTGGGAGAAATATAATACAGATGATGACAATGGCTAACCAAGCTTTAATACAAATTCTACTTCAGCTGTTCTGTGAGAAAAATTAATTCTACTTTTATTTTTATTTTTTATCAGCAAACTATCTCACACTTGGCTATGAATGCAAGATGAAATACATTCCATAGGGCACATGGGGGAATAAGACTTTCATAACTATAATCATTTAAATAACAACACACAATAGCTTCCAAGTCTAACTTCTGAGACTTAAAATGAACTGTGGTGGACACAGTCTCATCACTAAAATAAGGGAAATATACTACTTGGCTTCTCATACTATAATTCATAAAATACAACTACTAAATCTAGAGGATATAACCTACTCCTAACAAATGCATCAATAAGTTAAGGGAAGAGTTTCCTCATTCCCATACAATATACTATATAATCCACCCATGTGAAATACTCAAATAAATTAAATGAAGAGCTTATCTCAATTCCATATACTATATAACAAAATAACTTCATTCTGCGTAGCCACTAAATACATTTCAAACTAAGCATAATAAAGAAATAATAAATTCATACTTAAATAAATCTCTAATCTTTCAAGTTTTCTTGGCACATTTTTCATTGTCTGAAACTGATAAGCGTTAAATTATTTTTACTTTCAATTCAAACATTATTATAGCTAGATTAGATAACAGACATGTACATATGAGCATAATAATGCACAAACAATTTCAAATTACTTTGGTAAGAAATACTGTAAATATCAATAAACTCTAAAGGTAATAAAGAATAAATATCTAATTTCTGATAAGCATAATATTCTTAACTTGGAAATATACTAATTATTATTAAATAAGTAAGGAAAATATAACTTCTAGCAAGCAAAGATAAAATATTTTTGCATTTGCATTGGCACAAAATTGAAACAAAAGTTTGGTTTGGGATAAATAAATCTTTAAATTCTGAGTAAGATAATGATCAAGAAATAATTATTTTATAATTTCTTGAAAATACAAAGAAAATAAAATGTTATATAAGAACTCTTTTCAAAGACAAACTGTTTACCCTTTAACAGTGAATCTATGTTTCTATTGCTAACATGCTTTTGTGATAGATAAATAAATATATTCAATTCTATAATGTAATTTTTAAAATATTTTGAACTTTGTTAACACAAATACTAGCAAGCATGTGTGTATGACTGTATTATAAGGTCACATGACTTAAAGCTAAGACAGATTGTATCAAATTTCTGCCTGAAAAATATTAAATGTTAATTGCAACAATTATTATATTAAATAAATGATACAATAATATAAAATTTTGAATAATAATTTTGATAACATAAAATTAAATAACTTTTCCTACCACAAAGCTTACTTTTAAAATTATAATATTAAATATACTTATTAAATATAATTTACACTTTAAAGTATAGCATTTATTTAATTACAAGTTTTAACTATTAAATTTCAACTTTTATAACATTTTAAACATTTACTGCTGCATTCTTTATTATGGCCAGCTTTTCCAACCATATGCAATCAATATTTTTAGCTTTATTTAACTGTTTTAAAGCTATATATCATATTTTTAGGCATTACATATTTTTTTATTTATCTTTAAATTGTACTTTTAAAATATTATCAATATAAATAATTATTACACAAAGAGAACTGATCCTAAATTTAAAATTTTTTAGTAAATTGCTATGATGAACTAATTCTGTCCTATCGAAAAGGGCACTATATATATATATATTGTAACCATATATTTTAGTATAAAATATAATAATTGATGTAACTGGTATAAAAATTTCTCTGTCTTCTTTTGGTGATTTGATTGGCTTGATTTGCACTTTGAACAGATTACTCTCTTATATTCAAAATAATTTATTAGAGAGAATGGGTAATATTTTGCCTTATTTGTTGTCTATATTATTTTAATAAATTTAAATTGCTTCTTTCCATATACTAATTCATATCAAAATGTTTAACTTTTTAAAAATTTTGACAACACATTAAATTTGGTAAAATATTATTAAAAATAATAATAATTTTTATTTGTTTAAAATGGTCTTAAAAATTATTTCCATTGAATTAAAAAAAAACCATTTGTTCAACTAAATTTAATTATTAAAAATAAATACAGTAATTACGTATGCATTTCAATGTAAAAAAGAAAGGAGCGTGAATTAAAAAAAAAGATCATCTGATAGTGTTGCTTTTGGGGGGAGAAAGAAAAGAAAATGATAAAAGGCAAATGGTGTAAATATGATAAGCTTATTTTAAAATAGGTAACAAGTAAACGGATTACCACAAAGTTTTCTATAAACGTAAAAATAACATAGTGGTATTTAATAATAAGATGAATTGCTAAATTTAAAAGTCTGTTCAAGTCGGCTAGCCAGGTTGATCAAATCGCCAATAATAATTTTCCAATATTACATTTGAAATATGTCGGAGCTTTCCAGTTTAAAATCAGAATTAATTGCAAGATTTTGGTATGTTTTAAAATATTTATTATTCTACAATTTGGAAAAATTAAATAAGTATTTTAATTACAGAAGTTTTATAAATATGAAAATTTGCTTTTTAAAAAAGAAGAAGTTTAAATTAAGGTAAAATGTTAAAGTTATTAACATACTTTAATATTTCCATTTATAATTTTAATAAAAAATATAGTATTGATTGATATTTAACTTTGCAATGCCAGTAATATATTTGCTAGTTAATTTGTTTACCATTTGGATAATAAAAACAGTCTTCAAATAATTAATCAAAGCTATTTTCTAATTTTATCGTCAGTTTGGAATGATTAAATTAATTGCTATAATTAGTATTCCTAGATTTAAGCGTGGATAAATAAATATTAGCATGGATGTGATAAACTTGGAACAGTTTTAATAGAGAAATGTAGAAATTAATAACTTATGAAAAAACATTTTCATTTAAACTCTGCATGTCATGTTTTGGAATTGTTTCATGTTTATGGAGCCACGTAAAATCGTTAATCTAATAGTGCTTATAATAACATACAAATGGATAAAATTACATGTATGGAATTCAACTATAATTGTAGCTATTACTTCGTATATTTATTGTTCGACACATCGTACATGGATTTCACGGATCATATTTGTAGTTATAAAATGCTATACAATTTAATTTGTGATACACACACCTGCTAGAATTCATGTATTGAACTATAAAATGCTATACATTTAACTTATATCACACACACACCTGTTAGATTTTATGTATTTGATGAATAATGCATTACTTTAATTTTATCGTTAGATGAACTTGCATGTGAAGTTCATAAGTTATATTTTATTAAGTTTAAATTAATAGGGGTTGAATAAAATACTTATTCAAGAGAATAGCACTTGCGAAAAGGCTTAAAAAGTACTAAATGAATTTATGAGATGTATCAATTTTTCATGAGGTATTTTGTGAGTCTTTCCAGATTTCTATTCCTATACTAATATTACTTATATTATATTACATATGTTTTATTTTAAGCAAGATAAGTTAGTACATTAGTTGTCCTGATTAGTGTAACATTTTATTATGCAAGAACCCACATTTGCTAAAATGTGTTTTCTGAATGGTCAGAATAACTGAGGAGGATGATTTTGCACTTTAATGTGAAGTAAATAGTAATGTTGTTTTATAATGTTAAAAGGCATTAATCTGTGCCGATGGTTAATCCGCAGATTACTTAATTGCCATTTTTTGTATTTTACACTCATTCCTGTTCTGGTGGTTAATCTGCGGAATTGTGTAATTATACTTATTACTTTATGATGGTGTATAAATCCACAAAGCGTTTAGTGTTATTTAATTCCTATGTGTAGATGAATGCATCCACAGGAATATGGTTTTACTTCATAGATATAAGTTGGGCAATGTATTTTAGTTATTCTGCTAAACCATCTTCTTCCATTTGTAAGTATAATTTATAAGTTAGATCATTAAATTGTAGCAGGACATTCTATTCAAGTTACCTCATAATAATTAACTGTTGGTTGATTATTATTTACTTGAATGTAAGTTTAAATTTTCACTTTATTTAATGATTGCATTATAGCTAAATCCTACAGATATAATATTATTTATTATATTATTATAAGTTTACGGTATAGATTTATTGAATCTGGAAATGACATTAGATGTTTCATGAGTTAATGTTGAATTTAGTATAATTTCCTCAATACATTCATTATATCAAATTGAAATATAAGGTATGATTAGGTTTTTAAAAACCGTACCTATGATATATTATTGAAGAAAGTCGATGGAATTATAATTTATTTATTTTATTTGTTTATTTATGTCTTTAATTATAACATTAGAATTAATTACGTATTATTCATAAATTTGTAAATAAACGTTGATTTATAATTAAACTTACTGTGCCGTTGCTATTTGTCATTCGTAAAATCAGAAATCATAAACCTTGGATAGAGCATATATTGAAGTACATACTATCGTCAACAGATATAAGAGTTTAGTGATATTTTGAGAAAACATTTGGATGCTTTTCGTCTTTGGTAGTTTATGATGTGTAAGGTACAATAAAATCCCATTTACCTTTTCCATCATTTTAGCTTTGCGTAGTTGATTTTAGTATACAATATAAATTGATTATTAAACCTGTAAACAGATTTACCAGATAATGACATGATTGAATATATTTACTTAACGTTTTTAAATTGTCATTTGTCAGTATAATAAGAGTCTCAGTGATATAGTAAACTATAAAAAAAGAACCCAAGTATTTATGTTTATTTATTGCAAAGCTTTACCTGGACTAGCATTTGTATTAAAAATCATATAGATGGTTTAAAATTTCATAATCTTATGTAGTTCCACAAATTATGCCATCTTGTACATGGTCGGCCATCAGGTCTCATACAATGAAAATCGCAAATTAAGGTTTGAAAAATAATAACATTACATACTTATAATTTGTTTAATGTATTTTATCATACTACTATGATAGGTCTTCGTGGTACACCCTGGCTGCGATCAAATTAAATCATAAAAAGTTTATGTTATATCATTGGTTTGGTCTGTGGTAAGTTGCTCCAGATGTTGGTTGTGGTCTTTGGTGCACAATATAGATGGCATGATATGCTTTTGGTTACAGCTCTTAATAGCTGACAATGTGCAGCGGGAATTGATCGGTGATCAAGGTTACAATTCTTAGCGCACTTATGTTTTGGTGATATTATGTAGTTGGGACAACAATCGAACGGTTACAATATATATATATTACTATTATTATTTTGCTGTTGTGGCTTTAGCTAAATTAAAGAGCTAAGCCTACTAATATATGGAGTATCTGAATTAAGTTCAGGCCCATATGATTTTTTCAGTTGGAGAGCTGACTTTAAAGACATGTAGATGTCTAAAAGTTTCAGATCTTCTAACAATTATCTTTTAGATAAATGCTTTGCTTGAGTTGGTTTTTTAGATCTAATGTCCCAACTCCTCACTGAAGAGACCCATAGGTCGAAACCGGTCTGGGGATGGGGACAATCCAAGATAAAAATGATTTGAATGCCTTCTCTTGTAGTAGCATTTATCATAAATAAAAAAAAAAGCTTGTTTAGAGTTATTAGCACGCTCTTAATTATATATATATATATTGTGACCTTCTGGTTTGGAACCAGAAATAGTCATTGTAGTAGTGTGATAGTATATCAGTAATATCCGATATAATCCGCTTTAAAAAAAATGAAATAACGTGAAATTTTACAAAAAAATTTATTTTGACTTAAAACTGTAATCAATAGTAAGTGTAGGTATCATTAAAAGATTTCTTAAATGTTTAGTATCTTCTTTTGGGGTATAATCAGTAATAGAATAGAGGGGGTGGCTTGTTATATGCATAATCAGTACAGTCTAAGTTAATACTTACTTGTTTTATTTGTTCATAAAGCAGTATTCAGTTTTGTTAGAATGATTTTCTAGTCCATTTGTTTTGTACATTTTAAATTTATAGCATAAACAGTAAAATATGTTTCACTCATCATCATTCACATTGTCATTTCAGTCAGTATAGTATAATACCTATAGCATATTACTACTGAATATTCATGCATTATCCAACTCCATTTTTCATTCATAAGTTTCATTAAACCATTAAATACTCCACATTACATTCAAATATTTAATTATATCAATAACAGTATTAAAAAACTAACTTAATTACATTTTAAATAAATCAATAAATTATGGACTGGTGAATATGACAAATACTGCAAAATATTTTATTTATTAAAACAATTGTCATCAATTTTATTTTACTGCTTTAAAAACATTTAATTATTAGTTCGATTTTTTTTTTCATTTATTTAAAAGACTAAATAATTTTTTTTTTCATCGCTATTTTTTTTTTACTGTCTCAAGTTTTGCATATTTAAATAGGTTTTCAAGGGGGAGGAGCAATTGACAATCTTTTGCTGATGATGTTAACATTATTGTAAACAATTGGAAGGAAAGAAGGTGATGTAATGATTATTAAAAAAAAGTTTATAAAAGGAATACTTATTACTTTTAAGTAGTCAGTCTATTATTACTTTTTGAAGAAGTCAGTCAGTCAATTATTACTTCAGTGAGTCAGAGTCAATTATTAAAACTTTTACTAGGGCAGTTATCTTCTTAATTTACATTTGGTGATGAGTTATTCCACCAATTATTGAATTAAAAGTGTATGAAACTAGAGATGTTTTCTCCCTGATTTTCATGTGGTGATGTGTTATTCCACCAATTATTTAGTCTTAAAGATAAACTTGGAAGTTATTGTTATATTACCAGTTTTGAATTATATAAATCTGTTATCCCATGTGTGTATTGGATGTTTTCCAGCTGATGCTATAGCCTAGTGTTTGATGGTTTATGATAAAAGGAAGAATAAAAGGAAAGTATAGTGTCTTATAAATCAGCTGTCTTATAGTTGATAAATAAAGATTGATTGATCTTCACTTCCAACTGTATTATTATTATATTGAAATATCATAAGCAAACCGATTAGATTGATTAACATTATTTATTTATTTTCTTTGACACACAGCATAATACAGATTCATGCACAAATTGTTAAGTTTGAGATATAAAAAAATTCATTATTAGTGTAGAACTTTACTTATCATTTTTTTAAAACATTTTGTAGTAATCATGTAAGCTTCAACTCATTTATTTTTATCATTTAATCATAATTTGCATAAATAATTAAGCAAAGATAGGGCATTAGATAATGAATACAAAGATTTACTTTATTTTGGCAAAGGAGAACCTAATTATTCAATAGTATACTGTACCATTAAGCACCACATGATCACATTTCCTATACTAGCACATTAATTGTTGATAAACAGAGCAAAACTCTCCATTCAGTATTGCCAGCTGTGCTAAACAGAGTAATCAATGGATGCCAGAAGGCTTGGGCATAAAATCCCTATCTAATGCCTACTCATCCAATATCCCTAGACCAGTTTCTGGCTTGTGGCCTTCGTCAGTGAGGTGGCAATACTGTATGGAGAGTTTTGCTCTGTTTAGTGTACTGTACCTTAAAATTACAAAGGAGAATACATTTAATTAATAGAAGTACTCATTTTCTTTGGTAAGATAGTCCAATATTATTCTTAATTCAAATCCCCTTATTGTAATTTTATTTAAGATATGTTAGAGTAACAATACAAAATCTTAATTTGTCCAGTAATTAGAATATTAATCTATGTTGTTGTTATAAATTTTTAGTAATAAATGAGTGATTCAGCAAAAGGCTGAATAACAGATACTTTAGTAATCAATTACTAAAAGTGTAAGGTCATATTTATTTTGTTTTATTTTTGTAGAAGTCTATCAGAAATCACTGATAGCTAAAGAGACATTTCTTTATAGTAAATAATAGGGACTTATTTAGTTCATTTAATGTTTCAAATAAAATGTTTACCAATCTATCAAAATATTCTGATGAATGAAATATAGTAGTTGTAAAAGTTAATGAATCACGTTGTATTATATCTTCTTGTATAACCTGTACTCAATAATATTAAATTCCTTTTGAATTTGTGTTCATAACAATAAAAGAAAAGTAGATGTTGATGTAACTATTATCTATTTGATTAATAAATATTTTGTTATCTAAATTTGTATTTGGGGTTTTTTCTATAACATTCACTCGTGTTTCACACTTCCACACATGCTTATACATTTATTTTATTTAATGTAACATAATTGTATTTTATTTAATTATAATAAATCTCTAGATATGATGATATTAATTTCCTTGATTCAAACGCTATATGAGATACCCATTACCTACTGATCATTTTTAAAAGTGTTTGTTATTTAATTTTTGTTTAGATGATGAATTAAAATCAAAATGTACCCAGTTTCTTTCATTATCTAACTGCAAGTATCTAATTAGGGTATTGTTTGGTTTATAATATTATTTTTATAGTGTTAAATAATAATTTGAGGTATAGAAATGTTAGATTAATTCATACCATAAGTTAATTCCCTGCGATCTTCAATATATCATTTAGATTAGATAATAAATTTATTTATCCAGATTAGAGTAGTGAGTAATTAAAATTTAGTAGTGATCGGTTTAGTTTGAGTTTAGATCTAGTGAATTATACATTACAATTTCTGAAATATTATTTTTTATTTTATTTTAGTTATTAGTTAATTGTATAATATAGTAGAGGTTGTTCAGTGCATATGGATGATGGGAGGAGGTGAAATATAAAGTATTATTAGTTAATTTAGCTGGTAGAATTTTACCAATTTAATTTTGTCCAGCATAGAAATTAATAGATGTTTATTCCTATTAGTAATAATATTTTCTCCCATATCTAATGTACATTGTACACCTCATACACCTCTGTATCCCTCAACTGAGTTAGTTTCAGGTGAAAGCTTTAATTAAGAGCCTCATGAATAGATTTAGGTAAAGTTAAATAAATATTTTATTCTATGATCCATAGAATTGGCGCCCCTGGGTAATTAAGTGTTAGTGATAGGTGTGAGGGGTTACAATATATATATATATATATATATATATATATATATATATATATATATATATATATATATATATATATATATATATATATATATATTCCTTAAAGACACACTGATATATATTTGGCTGGTATATTAAGGGCACAATTTGTTTCCATTCATAATGTGATGTTACAATATTATGATAAAAGATTTAACTACTGAAATATATATTTAAAAAAAATCAACATTTTATACAATCCCAATATAGATAACAGTCAACAATCTTATATATATATATATATATATATACATATATATATATATATACTAAAAGATTTAATACTATATATATATATATATATATATATCTATTATATATAGTATTAAATCTTTTAGTACAACATTATAACCATCACTTTATTAGTGGTAGCAAATAAATCTTTTATCACAACATTGTAAGCATCACATTATGAATGGAAACAAATTGTGTGCTTAATATAACGGCATTGGCTATGATATGTTAAGGAATATTGATGTTAGAATAACAAGAAGACATTTAAATCATAATACATAGGTGAAAGAATAAACAGTTGTTTATAATTTAATGAGTTAAGTGACTAAAGTGAAGTTGGACTGAATGATAGTAGAAGTATAATTGAAATCATAAACTGGATTCCAAGAAATTATGACAGATTTAGACATAGACTACATGTGAGATAGGTGAATGAAATAATGAAGTGTGCTGGGGTGATGTAAGAGAATAAAGGTTAGAAATCAAAGAAGATGGATTGAACTTGGTGAGATGTTCATCCTTGATTGGATGGATAATGTTTGAAAATAATGATGATAATAATATGCAACGTGTAAGTGCTACACTGGTCCGGAATTTATAAACAATCAGACTAATTCAATCACCAAAATATTTTTTCTATTTCTCTTTATGATTGAAGGTTTTTTTTTTTTTAAAAAAAAAAGTGTGTTGATCTAATAATATCTTTTATTATGGTTGTCAGCTTATGAGAATAGATTCAAATAAAAAAAAATGTGAATCAATTTCATTGATTATATGTTTATAAAAAACTGCCTTTATATACACATATATGTGATTGCAACTATAGTCAATATGTTTATAAGTGGAAAACAGTCTTTTAAAAACCTATGCTAAGAAAAGATTTTTTTTCAATATCATTTACAAAGGTGCAGTTAAAAAAAATTCAATTGGCTAGTGATAAAAATTTATGTTTTTTTCTTTTATGTTTTTACTCTAGTTTCGACTAGATAGGTATTCACTTTATGAATAATAAATGACCAGCTAAAGTATCAAAAACAGGTTTATTCAACTATGTTTACAATAAAGAAAAAATTATAAAATAACATCATTTTCTGATTTTAAGAATTCATATTCTAATTAGAAAATGAATTCAAGTTAATGAGTTTGAAAGCCTTATCGAAGGAATGTAGCTAAAAACAACCAGTAAATCTAAAAACATTGATAATAAAGAGGCACTAGCCTGAAGGCACAGAGGACAGATATATAGCTCTGAAAAGTTTGGAGAAGAAAAAGCCATCTTTGTTGTAGAGAAGTACAGTAAACTCTGTGCGTTTTAAATAGTGTTTCAATCATTGTAAGGGGCTAAACATCAGGAATCTGGCTAACCATTTCTGAAGTCCCCTAAAAATCTTCAATGGAGCTGCTGAATCTTTTCCAGACCAATCATGCTACTAAAATAGTGAAAATTCATTAATATACTGTTCAAGTAATCGACCAAATGGTGCCTATGTTTTTTTACCAACTCAGACGTGTAACCTAAGGATCCAGCCCAAAAGAAATGGGTAATATATTTCCATAATGAACCTTAAACTTTCTGGCCAGTTCCGAACTTTACTTTACACTCCCTTTTAGAGCTGTTTTATTCTTTAATGTAACAATCTTTATAAAACCTTTTATTCATGCTACTGTAAATTTATATCATAGTTCTCTCAACCTCTAGTCTTTAAACTTTCTCTTTTCTTACTTGGCAGTTCATTTACTATATTATATATATATACTTATCGTGTGATTTATTAGTGTTATTTATTTTTAATTATTTGCCAATAAACTTTCGACTCGATGATCGCCTTTGTTTCCGTTGCCTTGTGCAAATAATAATATATTAATTCTAATAGTAATTCTCGCCCATTAGAACTAGATTTACCATTCTATCAATTATCGAGTCGAAAGAGATTATTAAATGTGTGTGTTATTTTTATAATTGGCTAATAATAAATTATTAGCTCCATTTTTAATCTATGCCCCAGCTATTTTTTGTATTCACCAATATGTATTTATTCATATCTAATCTTAAAATGTTTTTATTGCAAAAGGGCTGATAAAGGATCAAATATATTCTAATTCAACTTTGTTATTTAAGATTCAGGAAGGGCATGATGATTGGGGCATAATTAATATGATTTACAAATACTTTAAAATAGTTTTCGTTAAAAGCTCGTTTGACTTTAATTAATTGATCGAGTCATCATGTAGAGCATTCTATATGGGTTTTAGTATTCAAATGATGACTATCAAGTCATCATCTTCAAATGTTGCTGACATAGGGCAATCTTCCGCTCCATTAGGTTGGTCGGTGATCATATTTCTGTTATTTTAAATTATTGAGGAAGAAAGCACTTCCTCTCCTGTTCATATTAGTCAAAGGGCATAAGACTTGTCAGACACAAACTGCCATAGGACTTCGATTATCGACTAGCTATTATCTTTCAATTTCATTTTAGAGCTCATAATTCATCAGCACCGTTACCTCTCTGTTCCAGTAAAGCCCGCTCTGATGCTCATAATTCATGACAAAGTGATTTCAATTAAAGTCGAACAAATTCTCAGTTATATTTAATTAAATAAGTTTTCCAATAAAGATTAAAGTTATGCCCTAAAATACGTATCTTGCTCTTCATGAATGGATTTGCGAATGTGAAAATAAATATCCCATTCTTTCGTATAAAATTAGAATAATAATTCCCTTTACTAATGAATACCTTTATCTGCCTTTTATTTCTTGTTGGGAGGATAGACATAGACTTTCAAATATTGCGTACTATTTATTGGCATATAATAAGGACCGCCACTCGTATTATAATTATAAACTTTGTTTAAGGACTAGAATTAATTAATTTAATCTTTATTTAAAATTCAAACAAAACAAATTATTATTATTAAATATTTTCTAAACACACTTGGTTTCTTAGTTCTTAATTCTTTATAATTATTTTAATGTTAATGCTCACTGTCTGTGTTGGCAACCCGAACATATACATATGATTCGATTTAAAATTATTTTAGTCATTTATTATCAAATATTAATGTCAGTTCAGGGGTCTCTGATCCTCACCAACCATTGAGCTAGTTTCTTGGCACATAGCACTGTGCTGTTAATTTAGATTTCTACTAATCTGAGCTGGTGAGTTGGGTTTGAATTCAGTTTGAACTGACTGAGTTTGAATCCAACTTGCAGTTTTTTTGGTGGGTTTTTCCACTGGTACAATATATATATATATATATATATATATATATATCAAAACACTACAACCAAGTATAAAAAATGTAGCCAACCAACTATATTTTCAATCCATAACCATAATAATCATAGTCATAAAAACAAACAAAAAAAGACCAGTACTTTACTGTTAAAATTTTTTAAATTCTATTTTTGATAATTTGACAGCTATTGGCTTTCGAATTCATTACACATTTATTTTGTGCAATAAGTCATATCATATTAATTTTTTATTTTCTATCATTCCTTTTCTCATATATTATCTTGACAATACCAGGATCAAAAACATACCTGTATGCCTTTTCATGACTATAAACACAGAAACGTTTGTTAAATCATTTTTAGCTTTTTTATACCTTAGTGAATTCTGTGTCATCTTGATCTCAAATTTGTTATTGCTTTATTATAATCAATCAGATTGTCCTTACATATATTACAGGTGATATGAAAGCAAATTTGTGATCAAGAATAATGCAGCATTTATTAAGGTAAGAAAAAAACTAAACCTGGTTTAACAAATGTGTCTGTGTTTTATAATCAAATGAGCATGATTTTAATTCTGATATTGTTAAGACAATTTGTGAGAAAAGAAATGATAAAAAGTAAAACATTAAAGAAGCTTGCTTTATTTCACAGACTGAGCATATAATAAAATAGCCAATAATATTCAGCTTAGTAAAAAAAAAGTTTTAAATTTTTTTATAAAGTACTGTTTTTTTTCTTTGAGACCATGATTATAACATTTACACATAAAGCATGCATTGGGTTTTATTTATTATTATATTCTGTTGTGGTGTTTCAATAAAAAGGCAATATAGAGATTTCACACCACTCAAAGAAGTATGAGTAGTTGCAAGTTGGGAGTAAAAAAGAAAAGATGGAAAATGCAATATATGGGTAAGAGAACAAACAGGTGTTACTGATCTCATTGAAAAAATTAAAAGACTGAAGTGGAGTTGGACTGGACATATTGCTAGAAGAGATAATAATAGATAGACAATTGAAATATTAAACTGGATTCCAAGAGATGGTAAAAGACCCAGAAAGAGACAATATGTGAGATGGATGGAGGAAATAAGAGAGGGGGCAGGGGTGATGTAAAGAAGAGAAGCTATATATATCAGAGAAGTTGGATTGAACTTGGAAAGACCTTTATCCTGCAGTCGATTAATAATGGTTGCTGCTGATGATAACACTTTATATGCATAATTTTTAAAATTTTGGAAAAATAAATATTTTCTATTAAACAAAAAAAGGCCTACAAATGAATTCTTATGCATTGAGCATTTACAATGCATTGTATGGTAAAGTCCATAGAAGCCACATTGACTTCCAAAAATAACATTTTTGAGGCAATATAAAGAGAAAAAAATTGCTTATAAAAAAAATAAATGCTGTGAAAACATGGATTTACCATTGTCAAGAGATGTAATCATAAGCCTATGCCCAAATGCATGTGAAAAGTGCATCTTGAGAATCATGGATTTATTATTAATTGCATAATTTTGAATTGGGTGTGATTTTACACTTTGTAATAAAACCATAATTTTAAAATGATTAGAATCAATACATTGGATAAAATATGTTTTTTAAATCATTAGTACTAGACTAAAAAATACCATTATATAGTTATTAAAAATTGGTCTAGAATAGATTGAAATCATCATCATGTACTCTTCTTATTGATAAATCTCAATATATTAATAGTTAGTGGGTTTGAGTAATAAAAAATATTATGTATGATGAATGGAAACTTGGTTTTGCATAATTAAATGTTTCATTGAATTTTCTAATATTTTATTTTCATCTTATATTTTTGAAGTTAAAAACAGGCAAAACTCTCCATGCAGTAGTGCCACTCAGTGCAAGTCAGAGTATCAATGAATGCACTGAGTGACACTACTATATAGAGAGTTTTTCCTATTTTAATAACAGTTATGGGCAAGCATAAAAAATGGGGATTATGTGATTTTTAAGTTAAAATAAAAATAAAAAACTAAAACAATGGTTCAGTGTTTTTCATAAAACAGGAAAACATATTTATGATTTAGAAAAAAGTCAATCAGTATATCGAGTTTTGATCAGATTATTAATGCAAATGAAAGGATAATCCATGAAATCAATAACAGAATTAAATTTGAATTGGATTATTTTTGGTACACATAACCTAATGACAAATAAAAAAATATTTGTGTGTTTGAAAAGGGAATTTTTATATTAGGTGGATTTTGTAGATCTTATATCTAGAAAAGCAATGCAGTATGGAAATATTTCAAGAATTACAAAAAAAAAAAGAATTAAAAGTGAAATACATGGGTGTAAGAATAAACCCTTATCATTGACATTATTGAAAAAACCAAGGGAAAAAAATCAACTGCCATGGACATATTGTCTGAAAAGAAATGGATAGAAAGTTGAAGCCTTAACCTCTATCACAGGATATTGTGAAAAACTAGACAGAAACCATACAGAAGATAGATGAATGAGAGATAAAAGTTTGCTGTAGTGATATAAAGAAGCTTATGACTTGAAACTGTATATTAAATTATGGAATAATTTTCATACAACAAAGTATTATAATTTTTGTAATGATAGTAATAGTGAATTTGTATTATATGTTGCATTTTAATAAATATTAATCTCAGTAATGAAATGTTTTAATTTTTATAGCTGTGAAGAAACGTTTTATAAAAGAAACATTGTGCGATATTTTCAACATCATTAACAACATCGAATATTATGTTAGGTTAACAAAAAATAAAAGATCCTTAAATAAAAAGCTATAGATTTTTCAAAATATCTGACTATATACTTATATGCTACTATTCAAAATTTTAATTCTTTAATTGAAATTTTAGAAAGAGCACTATTTAAATAAATAGTTCAAATTCACAAGTATAAAAATACCAAATTCATTTAAAGTTGTATAGTGTGACAAAAATATTTGTTTATCAGTGATATAAATTTTAAATAAAACAATAACTTAGTTTTATTGCTCAGAAGTTCATAAGAAATTTGAGAACCAGAAGTGGTTGTACCAAAATTGATTGGGAAAAACTTAGAACCCAGAACATGACAATCTGCCACTGGACTAAAGCACATAGGATGCCATAAATGATTAAAAGTTTCTAATATAATCCACAGTCATAAATGTTTTTTATTAGTTTTGTATAAATAAAACCTGAATTTTTTAAAAAAACTAAATGATTCACAAATGTATATCACGTAATATATTTCAAGCTAATCTACACCAGGAAACTTTAATCTGTAGCTGAGGCAACAACTCTTGCAAATAAAAGATAGATTTATATGAATTTATTTACAAACCATTATAAAATATTTGCATAAATTATTCCAATATGTAGTAAATGGAGATCAGTTACGCAATAAGCAAACAGTATTAAAAATTCCTGAAGGATTGTGATATGAGGAATTATTTTTTTATGAAATCCCAAACATTTTTTTTCAAGATGTAATAGTAAAACACATGATGTTGATGTTTCCAAATATTTCTGAAGTTTACAATAAGTACAGAATTGTGACTATTATTGCACTTAACTACTTTAACATAGAACCAATTTTTGATTAAATAGATATATACTTAAACACAAACCATATTGTAAATGACAGGTAAATCTGTGCATTCAGTAGTAGAATTGAAAGTCATTGATGAAACTGCCTTCTGCTTGGAATCTGTAAAATATTTTTTTAACATTTTTGTTAATAATTTACAGTCTAAAGATTTTTTATTCTCTTGTTTTAAAAATTGAAATAGGAGAAATATTCTTATGACCAGTTGTCACAAAATTATGCTTCTATGTATTCCAAAAACATTCAATAGTTTTGAAAGTTCTTTTCTGATATTACCAAGACCTAAAGTTATTTTATTTTTAAAATTATAAAGCTATTTATTTATTCTCTATACAGAATGCAGTATTAAACTCGGTTTTGTATAATTATTCAAACAATGATCAAATTACTCTGAGAACAATGTCTTAATTTTCATTAAAAAGATTTCCGTCAATGGTATTAGAATTTTGTTAATTTTTGTAGTTATTTTTACTGATGTAAAATATATGTGAAGTGATATTAATCAATAGATAAATATATATTTTCGTAGTATTAATCAGTTATCTATTATTAAATTTTATTGTAAGATACTGATTTAGTTTCAACATTATAAATGCATCTCCATATTTCTAATATCATTTTCTAATGAACTAACTAGAATTTTTAATATTTAATACCAGGTTTTATCTATGTTGAATGATGCAATCCTGTATAACCAAAGCACATGACCACGAACACGTGAAAATGATAAAAGATCTTCATTATAAATATTTTTTGCTTAACCAGCTCTCACCAGTTGATTCAGATCATGATCTGCCACACACACACGTATATATATATATATATATATATTGTAACGTTTAATTATATACTTTGCAAATATATTGGCATTTGTTAAAAACTAAAAAAATAAAAGTAAATTTAGATTTTTTTTTTGACTATTTTTTTTTTTTAAAAAAAATAATGTACAATGAAAGTTAAATTATTCTTTCGTATTTTTTTTATGTAATTAGAAATAAAAGTTAGAATTGGAGAGAACAAAAGACACAAATTACCAATCTAGATAAGAGAAAGTAAAAATATTTCAACTAATTAAAGATGGCAGAATTATGCTGAAAAAAATAAAGACTTTATAATGTAAATTTTATAAAGAATCTACAAGATTATGAACCAATAATCGCCATGATAATAGCATGTGCAGAAGTCCGAAAACTGGACCTCTGGTATAAAAAGGAGGGATTCGGTTGGAGGAACATCTTGGTTTAGCTGATATTCTTGTGGTTGGTTTTGGATTAAAGAATCCAAACCACTTTACGATGAAAAAGTTATTCATATGAAGTAGACTAGAGCTTTAGCTGACATCGTTACCGATGGACACTAGAGAAGCTTATGCGACTAGCCTATGGAACCAACACCAAGATCAACTAATAATCAAAGGCTGTGAGCTCAATTTAACCCCGAAAAACTATGCATAGTTATCTACAACCATCGTGAATTCACTAAAACTTACTGGTAAGACTACTTATTCCTGATTGTGACCAAAATTAAGCATTTGCAAACAAGTCTTAAAATAATCCTGATATAGACATTAATTTTCTTATTAAAGAGACTTTCGTTTAAATAATGTTATACAAGATCTTGGAAATGAATTGTAATAAGTGAACATTATTAAATTACTTTATCCAACTGTTTTTTATAAATTGATTCATGTTCTCTCCAGTTTAGTTAATTTGTAATTTAACTTACAAATATTTTTAGTTTGTTGGAATAAAAGAGATTTTACTTTTATCAACCTTTTTCATTTGTGCGTTATTAATAAGATTGTTTTTTTTATTAATTTATTATTAGTTTAATAAGATTTAAAATGTAATTTACCTTTGCCAATATGTTTGAATAAGCCCAGGAATAATAATCTTAAAAAAAAAAAAAATTCTCGTTACGGTATGATGCAATACCGATTAAGTTAAAAGTCTTTTTCTTTTTTTATTCGTGGGATGTTATTTGATGACTTCAGCGGATTCTTTAGAATAAAAAGTCCTGGCACCCATATTAAATAAATTAAAAGCTGATTTCATCAATAGCATAATTCTCAACAATTAATAGGCCGAGTTGATCAGGAAATATAGCTATGTTTTTAGAATAGAAATACAACTTTCTGTTTTTTTGACATAGCTTGATCAACTCGCGTGCAGTTTATATTAGCATGTAGAGGCCTAGTAAAATGGAAATTAGTAAAAAAAAATCTAAATTTACTTTTATTTTTTTAGCTTTTACCAAATGCCAATATATTTGCAATGTATATAATTAAACATTACAATATATATATCATCATCATCAACCATTATCATTCCACTGCTGGATGAAGGTCTCTCCAAGTTTAATCCATCTTCTCCGATCTTTAGCTTCTCTTTTCCACAACACCCCTGCACACTTTCTTATTTCATCCATCAATCTCATAATCTCTTGGAATCCAGTTTAAAATTTCAATTGTCCATCTATTATCATTTCTTCTAGCAATATGTCCAGCCCAACTCCATTTCAACCTTTTATTTTTTTCAATAAGGTCAGTAACACATGTTTATTGTCTTACCCATACATTGTGTTTTCGATCTCTTCTTCTTACTCCCAACATACATCTCTCCATACTCCTTTGAGTGGTCTGAAGTCTCTGTATTGCTCTTCTATTAAGTGTCCAAGTCTCAGATACATAAGTAAGAACTGGTAAAACACATTTATTAAAAACCATCCTTTTCAAACACATAGGCATATTTCCTTTTAGTATCAAGTTATTTCTACCAAAAGCACTCCAACCAAGTTTACTTCTATGATTAATTTCCTCCATTATGTTTCCATCTGTATTAATAATCTGACCAAGATATTTGTAACTGTTAACTTCTTCTAATTCTTCATAATCAATCTTTATTTTCATATTTTGAGCAAATCGATTAAACATGACTTTAGTCTTTTCAACATTTATCTTTAGTCCTACTTTTCTACTTTCATCTGCTAACTCCTACAACATTTCCTGCAGCTCTGAAGCATTATTTGCAAAAACAACTACATCATCTGCAAAATCTAAATGACTTAAATACTCTCCATTTACTTTTATTCCTTTAGTTTCCCATTTTAATCCACAAAATACTTCTTGCAGCACTGCTGTAAAAAGTTTTGGTGATATGGAGTCACCTTGTCTTACACCTTTCTCAATGTTGATTTTTCCAGTATCATTATGTAATCTAATTGTTGCTGTTGCATTTTTATAAATATTCTTTAAAATATGACAATAACCTTGGATCTATACCTTGATGATTCAATGCTTTAATCACTGAAGAAATGTGTATAGAATCGAATGCCTTTTCATAATCTACAAATCCAAAACATAATGACAACTCATAGTCATTTGTCCTTTCTATGACTTCTCTTAATACCTGGATATGATCTATTGTACTAAAACCATTTTTAAATCCAGCTTGTTCTCTTGGTTGGTGGAAATCCAAAGTTCTCTGTAGACGAGTTGTAATTATCTTGGTAAAAATTTTATATAAAACTGATAAAAGGCTGATAGGTCTGTAATTTTTAATATCTTCTTTATCACCTTTTTTAAATATTAATATTATTACTGCATTCTTCCAACCTTCCGGTACATTTTTATTATTTAGACATTTGGTATATATATAAATCAGTTCTTAGTTTATATTAAGAGAGCGAATCTTCAAACTTTAATATATGAGGCTTCAATATTCTCCACCCTCCAACCCTTCATCCATCCATATCATTGAAAATCTGATGATGAAACACACAAATCTCTTGATAATGCAAATATTACAGTTATAACCAGGTTGAACCCAACTCACACTGACCCTTCACATATACAAATGTCCATTTTAAATACACATAAGAGGAATGAGCGGATTACAAGCTGAATATATAATATTTAGTGCAAGTATATTGTCTATAAGAGACTTAATATAATTTATAAAATTATTGAGCTCAGGTTTTCACATGTATGTGGCCATGTGTATTGGTTGTATAGAATGGAATGGACAGATGTAGGGAGCTTGAAAGTTTGAGTTCTAATCTCTTGTAAATTACATTATGTTCAATATAGACAATATACTTGTATTAAATATTACATATTCAGCCTATATTCAGCCTTTCACTCTTTAGTATATTTAAAATGGTAATATTAAAGTCCTATGAATGAGAGATCAGAGTGACTTAATATCTACATGGGCATCACCATAATATAGACATTAGCAATGATTTTGAGCATTTCATCATCAGATTTTCATTGATGTGAACTGGCTGAAGAGTTGGAGAGTGAAGCAGATTGAAGTCTATCCATTAAAGTTTGAAGATTTGCTATTTTAATATAAATTGAACACTGATTATGTATATGTGTGGGTATGATGATCTAGACCAACTAGTGCATGCTAGTTCAGCATAAAATGTGTTTACTGGAGATCATTTATATTTCTCATGTGCATGTGGTCATATGCATTGATTATATAGGATGGCATAAATAGCTTTAGGAATCTTGAAAGTCTTAGTTCAAATCTCTTATAAATCAGATAGACTTTTTGTTTTTAGGAAACCTAAACATGTTATGTAATAGTAATATTTTCCACTATTTTGTGAATTGCGATCTCTTAATATAACAGCCAAATTATGTCAAACTCTAAAAGGCATTTAAAATAGACCGTAGAAAATATGTTTTAAACAATTTTTTTAATACAAAACTTTACTGTCTATTAAAAATCATTTTTTAAAAACAATGTTATAATTATTTTATATTTACTACAAATAATTTGATACTTTGATAATTGATTTGTTTTTAGACAATTAAAAAAATATTTGTTTCCTTTTTTTTAATTAATAAGTTCATTTTAAAAAACACTCTGAATAAAATATTTATTGGCAAAGTATTTTTTATTGCCAATTGTATTATTAACATTTATCTTTTATCTTTGAAATAAAATATCTCTTTATCATGTCGTGCAATAATATTTTGGAACATATTATGCCATATTGAAAACGCATCATAAAAATGTTGCTAGAAAATATGATAATAGATGGACTATTGAAATCTTAAACTGGATTCCAAGAGATTGTAAAAGACCCAGAGAGACCACATGTGAGATGGATGGATAAAATAAGAAAGTATTCATGGGTGATGTGGAGAAGAGAAGTTAAAGATTGGAGAAGATGGATTGAACTTGGAGATACCTTCATTCTGCAGTGGATTGATAATGTGTTATGATGAAATATTTAATATATATATAAATCTGTAGACTTTTTAGACTTTTATATATATCATGGTGGACTTAGGTCATTTTCGTTTATTTATCAAAATCAATATTAAAGTCATTAGTGGGGTATTACTGTGTGGTCATATTAAAAATAAATGTGTTGAAAACCTTGTAGCTAGTTTTATCTTTAAATATAAATGCAATTAAAAATAACATGGAAATCCCATAGAAAATACTATATGACTATCTTGGAGATCAAAATCTACACTTTGGAAATGTAAACTTAAGATATCTTTATGCCTTAGTAAGGAGATTAACTTTAAAACTCAAATTGACAATTTTAGTGCCTAACAGTTTTTGAATATTAACATAAGTAACAATAAATATTTCACAAGTGAATAAGAAATTTTCCACACTTATAATTAATATAAGACCTGTTTTTAATATTACAATCGTTTTATCTTTGAAATTTTAAATTTTTATTAAAGCATGTAATCTGAGACTATAAATGCTGCATAATGCTGAAATTTTTATAAGCTAATTTTCATATGTAGCTCAATTCATAATATTCTGATATTTTAAATGGTAATGTAACCATGTCTTTTTACAACAGGTTTTTTTAATCAGAAAAATATTCATGAAAATCATTTCATGTATTGCAATAACAATATATTATTGGATATGATTTTCTATATCATTATACCATATTTACAGTGGAAAATGATATTTTAGTAATACTGGTGCAATTGCTATTCACTACTTTTTCTTCAAGTTTGGGTATTTAATGTTGGCACATAACCTCTGATAAAATGAATACATGTATCTATGCAAAAACAATCATATAGTCTTCTTTTTATTCGAAAAATACACCCCCCCCCAAAAAAAAAAAAAAAAAACTTTCGACAAGTTGAACTAAACTTTTCTCATTTGAAATACAATCTTTGTTAAAATTACGATTTATCAATTTGAGTAACTTTTATTTGCAAGTGTTGTTTTGCATTCGTATTACATCAATCAAAGTTGTTACATTTCATGAAACTATAGTTGAAAAAATAGAAATGCAAACAGACAAATATTATGATAAAACTCTTAGGTTTTGAGTTTTGAATATTAACAAAAAATTTCCATTTCAAAAATATTTCTCATGCAATTATAATAATAAAAGTAAAGAGATTTAAAAATATTTCTATACTTATTGTTTTTTTTAAATATTAATTAAAAATAATATACTGTAATTTAAATCTATTGCTTACATATTTAAGATATTATTTATCAAAGATAAAATTAAGAAAAATATGACAAACGTAAATTTATTACCAAATCTGTACAATTTTTCTACCATATAAAACAACAATGCTTTGAAGTATTTTTTTTTTTTGACAGTTCAACTTTTTGTGTGCAAAAGCACGGTTCCTTAAAAGATTTGATGTAGTACTGCTTGAATATTAAGATATTTTATCATCATTTGTTAAGAAAATAAAATTTTAACATAATACTGCAGCCTTTTTAAATTTATAGGTCATAGATGTTATTTATATATCGTGTAGTTAAGAATTTATATATTGTTTTTCAAAAAATTATATATATGTTTTAAATTATAATAAACAGGTGTAATATGAAGCGATAATATAGAAATTTAGTATTTTTGTTTATATTTTTAATCATTATCATATGAATTTATGCAAAAAAAAAGGAAAAAAAAGATGCCCACGATTTTCCACGAACTATGTAAGTCAATATTAACAGATTGTTTATTTATTAATTTGTTTATAAAAATAGCCATTTTTAATGATGTTTTTCTCCATGTAATAATCTTGAATGTTCTGAAGCAAAAAGTCATTTAAAGTTTTATCTTACACTTTATTAAAATAAATTATATAATACATTGTGTTGCATCATGTTTTTCTGTTTACAAATGTAAGTATCATAAATAAAATAACAAGTACATTTTGTATATATATACATATGCTATAATGATCCAAAGGAATCGTAATCTGCACTACAAGGGCGCCATCTAGGCATTTGAACCTAGAAAATTTATAAAGTAGGCAGATACATGCTGTTAAGATTCTACTTTATTTAAATATTTAGACCATCAGCCCATAGTCACTAGCTCATGGAGATGCAGAGATATAAAATATTTCTATAAGTTTTCACAACGACATATTTTATAAATTCTTATCTAAGGTATATAAAAAAAGAATAAAATAAGCCACTGCCAGTAATTATAAACACAAATATTTATTTACACATATATAAGATTTAAAATTATTTTAGTATCAGTTTACATTTTAAAATTTAACTTATATTTTTAACTTTGATTTTTGATTTTAATTTACATTTTAATTTTTATAAATTTACATTTTAATTTTTATAAGTTTGCACAGATAGGTTTATAAAAGTTTGTTTTATAATGTTGAGTACAGATCGGTTACATAGATTACATGGTTAAAAACATTTCAAAATAAACAAACGATCAAAATATAAAATCATTGGTGGAATTGCAGAGGGAAATTTATAAGAAACCCAATGGCATTCATCATAAGATGCCGCATTGACACCAATAACTAAACAGACATCCGAATAAATACATTTTAGATATTCACTGTAAGATATCATTATTTACCAAATGTCTATATATTTTAATCATATATGAAAAGAAAAACGTAATTCAATGTGAACGAATCCATGCAAGCGTCTATGCCCAACTTAAATGTAATGCATTTAATAATTTCTATGATAAATATTAATAAGAAAAAAAATGAAAATGGAAATGATTTTAGCAAACTTAACTATATAAATTTTAACATTAATTATCAATTTGAAAGTCAGCCAAGATTTTATTTTTTTAAATTTAGGTTCTGAGTACTAAAAGCTTGAACAAAAGTTCTCAATTATTTTTAACTCCTAAAATTTTTCAGTTCAATAGCTTACAGTAGAAGAGTCCCAGTTCTTGGTGTCAATTCCCATGAAGACTTTCATGGAAGACCGGTTTGTAGTTCTCAATCCGGAGGCTGCCTTAGCTGGTTCAATCCTGGTGTTACAGTCATTTTATTTGAAACTAATTGAGAGAGGGTGATATGTGCATCCTATCACACCTCTCAAAAACAATCAAGCTGCAACTGTCTGGAAACTGTTTTAATTTTAATTGTTTTCCTTTTATAATGATCCTCTGGATTCAATGAACAAAAGACGTCACTGTTCCATTTTTTATTATGGTCTGAGCTGAGGCTTTGTGCTTCCATTGGTCAAGCTAATTCTTTTTATTCTCTTATCTATATCTTTCCCTCTGACTTTTTAATTATATAAGAGCCCCAAGGGCTAGGTTGCTTTTCAATAATTCATAAACAATCATTTCCATTTACAAAATATATAAATCTTTTTACAAAATATTTTATCTTTACATCTTTGTACTTTTTTTTATAAAAAAATACATTCAAACACTTTTTTTATTTATTAAAAAAAGAAATACTTTTAAAGTTTTGCATCTGTGTGAATATATATATATATATATATATATACATATATATATATATTTATATATATATATATATATATATATATACACATGTTTAACAACTCTTAATTTTTTTTAGCTTTTAGTTTTTAATAAATTTATTTTTATTTGCGAACTTAAAGATTTTATTTTAAATTAATGTAACGGCATATACCGTTACAATATATAATTGTTTGAAGTAGTTAGTCTAAAAATGTCTTCATTGTTACTATATATTTTTTGTAATCAAATGAATAAATATATTTATTTGAAGGTGTACATGTTTACTATTGTTTTTCTTTTTTTCAAGTATTATTTTGAAAGTAAATGCTTTGATTTATTTTGACTGAAAAAATAAATAAATCAATTGACCATTTAAACACATTACTCAACATAAAATGTCTTAATGTTTCTTTTTGTTCTGTTTTTCAAATCATTTTTTTAATTTAACTTTATGAATCTTTCTATAATGCCATTATTTTACAATTGTAAATAAAGATTACCATTAAAAAAATTATTAATATAAAAAAAACGTTTTTTCTAAACCAATTGATATAAATACTTAACATTAGCACTGCATAAGAAAATATTACGAATCCTTTAGTATACATTGAAGTAATCCCTATGTTAATAACTTTGCTAATGTCAAAAGTATTAATCTTACATATAAATATTATTTTGTGAAACTAACAGGATTTATACTTTTAGTTCTACAGTAAAGTAAGTAAATGATTTTTGTGTTTACACTCAGAATATGATAGCGACTGAGGAGAATTTTGCTATTTTGGATAATTTATCAAATGTGTTTTACATTTTCTGTTCTTACAAATCTCAATACTGTCTTATTTCTGCAACATATTTAAGATTCCTTAACCCATGTATTCTAACCATTTGAATACTTATATTTACTTCATCTTTTTGAAATATTAGTTTATATTTTAATATTTTTATATAATGTAACATTTCCATTTAATCATATTGAATTGCAAATCATTACTCTTCCTCCCATATTTTATTTATTTTACTCTTGCTTGCATTTCACTGCTCATTTCTTGCACTATATTTTGATAACAATCTGTTGATACATTTTTCTTCTTTACAGAAATCATCAATAATGGAAATTAATGAAGTCTATGATGGTGTTTTGTCATATAAATTATAATAAATAATAAATTATATATATATATATATATATATATATATATATATATATATATATATTGTAACAGTACACACCCACTCAACAAGATAAGTTAAGGCAATCACATCCCACTATAGTCAGATTTAAGGTCTTCATATAGGATGCCACGAATGATGTATAATTTTGATATAAAACTATATTTGTTCCCAATAACTAATTTATTATTAATAAATTATTATATCTAAATCACATCAAATCAATTTCCACCTTAATTAACTTTACCGTTATGCTAGGATTTCAAACTCAGTGAAGTTTAACAATTCACTCTCTTCAGGGTTCCTATCAATATTCTAAAGTAATATTAATAACAAATCTCACTGACTCTTTAAGTTAGATAAAACAAAATTGAAGACTTCATTTAATTTAATACAAAAACATAATTATTTATTTAACAATTAAATAACTTTAATTTTCCAGTATATAAAAAAATTATTTATATATCTACCTCCTTATATTAAAAATATAAATATTCTATTTACTTATGGTAGATATATTTTCTAACCTATAACACTACATGATTACATAACATATATAAAATATAAGTATCCAAATATTAAGACTTTTATATTAACACTATCCTATAATAATTAGATTATACAAATAATAATCCAATCATTTATATATAATATCTTCATTCGTTAAAATGATTGTACGTAACTTATATTAATTAATATAAAAATATATTAATCTTTTATTCACTTATCATACATTATGGTTATTAGCCTATTTGGATTAGTATAAACAATGTAGTGTCATGTCATAGAGAATAATAGTATGTGAATTTAAAAATAAGTTAATCTCTTACCTTCAAGTTCACTTTATCCCTTTCCCATATTAATATTTCTTAATCTATATTTAAATCTTTATTAATTCTAAATATAAATAAAAATATTTTAAATTATTAATTCTCTCTTAATTATTCATTTTTTTAATAAAAATGAATACGCTAATAAAGAAAATGAAATTAACCTTTCCCAATTATAATTTTCAAAAAACTTAAATGGTATTTATAAACGTTAATACAATAATCTCAGATGTTCCTGGAATTCACAAATGAAAATCCTTCGAATTTGGAATTTTTGATTCCTTCATTGTTAGACATTAAAGAAAATAATAGGATATCCTAAGTTGACATTTAGTTTCCTCTTTATATGTAGATTTCATCTTCTTAATACACAGTTTCTTTATTAACAATTATAATTCCATTTTGAAGATCTAACTTTTATATAATCTTATAGGCATTCAGCAAAAGATGTTATTCACACATATATATTTGACTAGGCAAGTGCATTTTATATATCCCATGATAAATTGATGTTCTACCCACTTTGCATTTTCCTTATAATGTAAAGTACATTAAATCTAGTTGAAGTTTTTATAGACATGTTCTTTTTTAAAATGAAGTTTACAATTTTAGAACATGTAATTCGAACAATTTTTATAGAACATGAAAATATATTCAAATTACTTTCTTTAAACAAATATTAGAAATTTCTTCTAATGAGTATTAAATTGTTTAAAATATAGATTTTATCTTACACTGTTCTTTTAAATCGAACATAGTATAAGTTTTTATGAGGATATAGCTGTCAAAAATAGAATCTTTAGTTTTCTAACAAAAATAATAGAATTATTATATCTTGCTCCATGAGCTTGCTGAAGCATACACATTCTACATTGTTGCAATAACAATTTGATATTAAAACACTAAGTTAATTTCATTTCCTTTAATCCGATAAACTATGTGATCCCAAAGGTCATTTATTACCTTGTCAACCATCTTCTAAAGGTTTTTTTTTTCCATTTTAAAGAATGAAAAATACTAAGTTATTAAATTATATATTTATTTTCATAAATATAATAAGAATGCAAATATAATGTATACATATTGATTACATGTATGTATGAGTATATATATACTCCTACATTTCCTGTCGACTAAGAAAATTAAAATAAACTAACATTTTATTTTAATTCTTCATCTTTGTTATCATTTATCCATCATTACAATTCATATATATATATATTTTTCCCTCAACTTAAGATTTTAAATTCTTCATCAATTATTAGAGAAAAATATTATTAATTATTATATTTAATAATAATTAAATTGTTTATGGGCAATTAGGTTCTTATTTTTTTTATGTCTTAAATATGGTACAGCTAATATAATCTGTTTTGATCAAATCATAGATTAAATATATTGACAATTTTATTTTAAAATTATTATCTATTAAAGTTAAATAATGTAATACTTTATTATGCAAAAATCATTATATAGATTACTTTCTTTTTATTCACTTCTTTCTATTAATTTCTATATAATGTATCCTTATCAATATACTAAGTATTTGAAATGGTATATCAAAATAATTATATGGTAGAAAACCTGATTATTTTATAACTAAGTTTTAATTAGTTAGTTCATAAGTGTTTTATGTATAAATCAATTTAAAATGCCTATCCTGCTTCTTATTGAGACTTACTAGACTATCACAGACATCTAATAAATGAACATATGTAAACTTATTTAAAGGTGCCAATCCTGCTTCTTAATTTTTGAGACTTACTAGAGTATCTTTAGCATCCAATAAATATATTAGTTGGAATTCATTTGTGAACTTGCCAACCTATAAGTAACCAGTCTTCCATTTCCACATTAATGATATGATCCATCTTAGTTAAACGCAATTATATATAGTATTTCCTTCTCTTTCATATCTTAATTCTTTACATTTTCTCCCTATAATCCTAATAATTATTACATAATATAGGTATTACAAAACTCATGGTAATTGTTTATTTAAGACAATTATATTTTTCCTCAATAGGGCTTTAATATATAAAAATTATAATTTATTAATATTATCACCATCAATCAAATTTGATTAAGCAATTTTTGATTTTACAAGTATTTCTGTTATGTTTGCAATCATGCAACCAATTTCAAATAAATCATACTTTGGAGATAATGTCATCTTTAAAACTTCATCACCTACGTTAACTATTTTATTTTTAAAATCAATCAAACATTTGTTCAGATGTAAAAAAATCTACTCCCAACAAGTCCAGTTAATATCAAAAATACATGATAAATACGTTTGATTAATAGTTAGTATGATCCAGATTTGCTTTTGAATTAATTTTGCTCTTTTATTATTATTTAGGGTAATCTGTATTGATTTTAGAGATAAGGTTTTAATATGTGGATTTTTATCCATCAACCTTTTATAAAACTCTTCAGATATTACAGATATTTGGCTACCACTATCTAATAAGGCTCTAATTTGAAAATCTTCCAACATAATATTAATTAATGGACAATTTTGAACAGCATACTTGGGTTCATCATCTTCTTCTGAACATATTATGTTGGTGATTTGTTTAGCTACAATTTTATTTTTGTTCCTCGTTTTAAATATAGGTCTTTGAGAAGAGGAACTATTTCTGAAGACCCTCTTTAATTTAATTTTACTGTTGTTTTGGGTATATTTTTATTATACCCTATTTTACTTTTATTTAATCCACTAATAGATTCTATACTATTAATTTCTGAAATCTTATATGTACCAGAACTTAATTGAAATTCAGCATTATTATCATTCTTCGTTGTTTTACTTTGTGAGTGATTAAAGGTTTTATGCTTTCTTTTTTTATAATTAATAGCATTTACTGAAATATTTTCTTTTTTCTTTCAAAATAATTTTGATTAACATTTTGGTTATTTGAGTCAATATTATTTAAAATATCTATAATTTGTTCGATATTTTGTGAGTTCGAAAATAATAAAGACTGCTCAAATTCATAGGTAAGTTATGTTTCACAATACGAATAATTTGATTTTGGCCAAAATGATACGTATCAAGGGTTTTCAGTTTTGATACATGTCTTCTAAAAAAATTTGTAAGAGTTTCACCTGGCATATTTTTATATTTTACCCGAAGTATTTGATATAACAGTGATTCTTGACGATCATTATTCCAAAAATTCTATATCAATAATTTTTGATATTCTTCAAAAGTTTTAGGTATTTGAAATAACAATTCCCACCATAATAGAGCATCACCTTGTATGTGACTGTATGCTACTATCAATTTTTCACCTGTCAAATTACTATTTACTAAAAAATATAATTTTAAGCTCTTTAGATGCTTGCTCTATTGGAGCTTCATTTGTAAACCCTTGAAAATGTTTTAATTTTACAAATTGATTTGTAGCATTAGATTGTAATGCTGATTTGTATTGTTAACATTTTTATTCTGCAGATTTATAAATGATTGTTGATTGTGATGGTGAGCAAAGTCTCCTATAAAATAAGTAATATTATCCTTATTATTTTGTTCCCTTTCCATGTTTTCCATCTCAATCACCATTTCATCTTGATGTTCCTTTTTATTTGGATCTTCCTTTATCCTATTAATAGCTTCTAATATTTGATTAAATTTATCTGAAGTAGTGTCTTCTTTAACATTAGATAATTTAATCCTTTTACAAGCTTGGGTACAATTTTCCATCATTATTTTTCTTTCTTTCTCAAACTCATCCTTCAAAACTTTTATGGTTTGATTTACAGTAATATTTTTATTTTCCAATTGATTAAATATCTCCAATTGATTCTCTAATAATATTTTAATATTATCTTTATTTAACTTTACATCTGAATCAATCAAATTTTGTTTCACATTTAAACACTGAAAATCTTTTTCCATAGACTGGGTTTTCTTTTCTTGGTTATTAATTTCTATGTGGATATCTTTTTTTTTCTCATCTAAAACCTTTTCAGTCTTTTCTTGGATTTTATACATATCAATTTGGAGATGATTGTATACAGTTTTTATTTCTAAAAAATTGTTTTCTACTTTATTTTCTATTTTTGTTTCAAATTTAAAAAATCTGTTTTTTCAATAATCTTTTGAATTTTTTGAATTTTATTATTCATATTTATTTGTATTTGTGATACCTCATCTTTCAAATTTATTTTTATATTATCTAATTTTATTGATAATTCATTCGTAATATCTACTTTCATATTTTCCATCTTAGTATTCATACTTTCCATTTTGGTATGATTACTTTCCATCTTGGTATCGATATTTGTAGACAAATCTACTTTCATACATCCCATCTTATTATTCATACTTTCCATTTTGGTATCCATATTTTCAATCAAATCTGCTTTTAGATTTGCATTTAATTTTTCCATCATTTGTTGCATCATTAACATCATTTGACTTAATGATGGATTATCACTAGTTTTACTTTCTATAGAATTATTCTCACATACACCTATATCTATTAGTTCAATGGTACTATTCATAGTATCATCAGCTATATTTGAACTAAGTACCTCAGTTTGCATTTCTATATTATTATCAGTATTAGAAAAAAATATTTTATACTTCTCGTAATCATAAAACTAACTTTATCCTAACTATAACTTTATTTATACGATAATATATTATTTATCAAAGGATATTAATGTGATGCCTTTCTCTTTTCAAGATATATATGTGTGTTCTTACTCTAATGCCTAATTTTAAAATTATATTTTTAAACAAGTGATCTATTCATTTAAATTTTAACTATTTAATTTTCAAAGTCTCCATTATTTTATTATCTACTATTTTACAATACATTTAATATGAGATTATTATTAATAATATTTATCCCTCAATGTTTTGTATCGCTATACAAACAATATAAAATCTATGATTCAATATAATAATGATATGGGATCTATTATTCAAGACCCTAGTTGTATGCACCATATGTAACAGTATGCACCCTCTCAACAAGATAAGTTAAGGCAGTCTCATCTCACTATAGTCAGATTTAAGGTCTTCATATAGGATGCCACGAATGATGTGATTTAATTTTGATATAAAACTATATTTATTCCCAATAACTAATTTATTATTAATAAATTATAATATCTAAACCACATCAAATCAATTTCCACCTTAATTAATTTTACCATTATGCTCAGATTTCGAACTCAGGGAAGTTTAACAATTCACTCTCTTCAGGGGTTCCTATCAATATTCTAAAGTAATATTAATAACAAATCTCACTGACTCTTTAAGTTAAATAAAGCAAAATTGAAGACTTCATTTAATTTAATATAAAAAACACAATTATTTATTTAACAATTAAATAACTTAAATTTTACAACATATAAAAATTATTTATATATCTACCTCCTTATATTAAAAATATAAATATTCTATTTACTTATGGTAGATATATTTTCTAACCTATAACACTATATGATTACATAACATATGTAAAATATAAGTATCCAAATATTAAGACTTTTATATTAACAATATTTTATAATAATTAGATTATACAAATAATAACCCAATCATTTATATATATATATATATATATATATATATTGGGTAAATGATATATTTTATACGAATGAATATATATATATATATATATATATATATATAATATCTTCATTCGTTAAAATGATTGTACTTAACTTATATTTATTAATATAAAAATATATATTTCACAACAATGTTAATCATTTATTCACTTATCATACATTGTGGTTATTAGCCTATTTGGATTAGTATAAACAATGTAGTGTCATGTCATAAAAAATAGTATGTGAATTTAAAAATAATTTAATCTCTTACCTCCAAATTCACTTTATCCCTTTCCCATATTAATATTTTTTAACCTATACTTAAATCTTTATTAATCCTAAATATAAATAAAAATATTTTAAATTATTAATTCCCTCTTATTATTCATTTTTTTTAAATAAAAATGAATACAATAATAAAGGAAATGAAATTAACCTTTCCCAATTATAATTTTCAAAAAATTTAAATGGTATTTATAAAAGTTAATACAATAATGTCAGATGTTCCTGGAATTCACAAATAAAAATCCTTTGAAGATGCAATTTTTGATTCCTTCATTGTTAGACATTAAAGAAAATAATAGGATATCCTAAGTTAACATTTAGTTTCCTCTTTATATGTAGATTTCATCTTCTTAATACACAGTTTCTTTATTAACAATTATAATTCCATTTTGAAGATCTAACTTTTATATAATCTTATGGAATTCAGCAAAAGATGTTATTCACACATATATTTGACTAGGCAAGTGCTTTTTATATATCCCACAATAAATTGGTGTTCTACCCACTTTGCATTTTCCTTATAATGTAATGTACAAATCTAGTTGAAGTTTTTATAAACATGTTCTTTTTTTAAAATGAAGTTTACAATTTTAGAACATGTAATTCAAACAATTTTTATAGAACATGAAAATATATTCAAATTACTTTCTGTAAACAAATATTAGAAACTTCTTTTAATGAGTATTAAATTGTTCAAAATATAGATTTTATCTTACACTGTTCTTTTAAATCGAACATAGTATAAGTTTTTTATGAGGATATATCTGTCAAAAAATAGAATCCTTAGTCTTCTAACAAAAATAATAGAATTATTATATCTTGCTCCATGAAATTGTTGAAGCATACACATTCTACATTTTTGCAATAACAATTCGATATTAAAACACTAAGTTAATTTTATTTCCTTTAATTCGATAAACTATGTGAAACCAAAGGTCATTTATTACCTTGTCAACCATCTTCTTAATGTTTTTTTTTTCCATTTTAAAGAATGAAAAATACTAATTTACTAAATTATATATTTATTTTCATAAATATAATAAGAATGCAAATACAATGTATGCATATTGATTACATGTATGTATGAATATATATATACTCCTACAAATATAATATATATATATATATATATATATATATATATATATATATATATATATATATATATATATATATATATATATATATATATATATATATATATATATATATATATATATATATATAAACATTACAAGCATAAAGCTAAACTATTCAATACATAATCAAAACTACCCCAAATCCAAAATTCAACCAGACCAGCATAAAAATAAAATTAAAACACTATCAAAGGTTTCACTGCTACAAGCAGACTTTTCCAGTGTAAATAACTACAAAAACTACACAATATATATAATATTAAACATTATCCACAAATCCAGTCACTTCCCATCCACCCTTAAGTTAATTGCTTCAGAATAATATATTTTCAATAATAAAGATTCTTTAATTCTTCTTTTGATTTCATTTCTCTCAAAGAAGAAAACCTTAGTTTCATCAAAATCAATAGTGTGGTCTGTATCTTTTTCATGGACATACAAAGCAGAACTAAGATATCTATTTTTAACTCTACTTTTATGAACCTTTATTCTTTTATTTAAACTCAAACTACTCAGACCTATGTAAACCTTCTTACAAGCAAACAAGGGATAAAATATACTACACCAGGAATAGTCTTTTTATCAAAAATTTCTTTTGTATTATTTAATAAATTATTCAATGCAACACCCCTTTTTCGAGCAATTTTCTTATTTCCAAACAATTTACTATTTCTACATACAATTTTATAAGAAGACAATTTAAATGCAAAGAAATAAAATCATATTTTTCTTTAACCTTTACAGCCTTACAAATATTACTATTAAATAAATTCCTTTTCACAAATTTATCAGAGTAACCAATTCTCAAATAATCTTTATAAAATTGATATTTCTGAAACAAACCTACCCCATTAGAATTATTTAATTTATTATTCCTATGACAATAATTCCTTAAAGCAGCTACTTTATGAGATACAGACTGATAGCTATCAGATTTAATTATAGATCTTAATTCTTTACTTTTAACAAAATGACTGCACAGTAAACAATTAGTCTTTACATTTCTAATCACCAAAACATCTAAAAATTTTAACTTACCAAAATCTAACCCCCCCCTCCTTCTAACACAAATTTTATAGAAAGATCAAAACAATTAAACTCATTTACGAATTCCTTCAATTTATCATTCTCAACTACAAATAAACAATCATCAACATATCTGACAAATAACTTTAGATATAAATAATTCTTTTAATAATAATTTCCTTTTCCATATAATTAATATAAACTGAACATACTAAAGGAGAAATAATATAACCTATTACCCACCCTTCCTTAATCTTATAAAAAATACCTTTATAAGTAAAATACATAGAATCTTCCAATAACAAAAGCAAATCTTTAATTACTTTAATTTTATTTTTTGATAAATAACTTTTCTTAATCAAAACAGACAAAAGAACATCAATACTGCTTAACCTATTAACAGACTGATACTTATTTTCAATATTTAAACTGCCAAATACCCAATTACTTTCCATTTTAAAATTATTAAATTTATGCTGGTCTGGTTAAATTTTGGATTTGGGGTAGTTTTGATTATATATATATATTGTAACCATCTTATAGTTAACAATCAATCTAATCTAGCCTTTTGTAACTTTCCTAGCTACAACTAATCTAGCCTCAAAATAACTAATTGGCCTACATGTTTGAAATAAATCCAACTATGTAACCTTCCCTTGGATGCTGGTGACACATCTCATGTCACTAAATCTGCCTTTGTAACCTACACTATCCAAATCATCAAGAATATATGCCTAAAATAAATGTTAAACTAAAGAGATGATTTCTTTATTGATTAAGCTCGCATGGAACTATAAACTTGAAGAAGATTACAAGGTGATTAATGAAGATAATGACTTCTGGTCAAACTAGCTTTAAAATCCACAAACAAATAAAAGGTTATGAAATAAATTTAATATTTATCAAACCAATAGATAAATAATAATTATATCGATGGAATAAATATGATATTAAAAGTATAAATTAAGCAATAGGTAAATTAGAATGTAGATGACTAAATGGATGATGAAAATAAGCAATAATTAAATAAAAAATAAAATGAGTCTGAGAATGAAAAGAAAAGAATAAAGATGTATAAGAATAATGAATTATTAAGATGATGGTAGAATAAGAGTTAATGGATGATGAAGATGATAATGGATTAAGAGCTAGTGAATGGTGAGTTAATTATGATAATGAATTAGCATAAAAGAAGAATAAAAAATAAATAAAGATTGAAATGACAGATGAGAAGAATGATGATGATGGAAGACAATGTCCAGAATTCTAAACTGATATTGAATTAAATGATAATAAGATAACTAAATAAAATAGGGATTCCAAGCTTGAAAATACCAGAATATTCACCATAAAATCAAAACAAGCTCTACATTTAAGACAAAACAAGCAATTTACACATTAAAGTTTGGTTGACTTTCATAAACAGTGAATATAACATAACTCAAGTCCAACTACAATAATTAACTAGATATAAAATTTACAATAAAATTCAAATTCTACATTGCAAATTACTAACTTATTTTTCTCAGGGTTCAAACATCTTAAAGATTGTTATACAAGATATGCTTGGGTCTGTGAGAGGGATTTTGCCATTACCCAAATATAATGCACAAAATGGTTCTTAAGACAAAATCGAATTAACAAACAATATTTAGTAACCTCAAAGAAACTATAAATTCCCTAACCATTATAAACTTTAAGCTTCAAGAAATAAGAATAATTTTTTAATACCTAAACACAATAACTTACCAACTTTTTTTTCTCAAATAATTATAAACAATGTGATCAAGATCAGTGAATGGTAGATCTGTGGGTTCAAATAAACTGATTAAACCCATATTAAGTGTTTACCTTTTAGTATACCACCTAAACCAATATGCACTCTAGGTTAATAATATTTTGATTATTATATGAGGATGCCTTAGATGTACTCATAAATTATATGGCTTAACAAAATTACTATGATATATCAACATATAGTTAATTATACCATATTGATTGATGATGATTTCAATATAATCAGATGATATGTCAATAGAAATAACAATAATAATGGGTGGGTGATTAGCAATAAGATTATAGATAACTAAATAATTTTTTAACACAACAAGATTTATTTACACTATTTACAAATTTATTTCAGACACATTGCATGAAATAATATGAATACATTAAATAAAATCAGAGATGGAAAATAATTGGTATCCCATTGCCTACACACATTAAATAAGACAAACTTATACTGTGATATTCATAGTATCACTATTATTATTGGCTATGTTTCTATTATTATTCTATCTTATAGAATAAGATAGTTAAACTTTATTTAAGCTAAATTAGCACTCAAATTATAAAATAAAAATGTATTTAGGTCTTTGGGATATGTGCAAATTTGAAATTTAAAACTCAAAAGTTATAAAATAGTGCATTATACTAAAGCTATTTAATTTATCAGAATATGGTAAGGACAATTATCATATTCAGCACAATTAACAATTATTATTATTTACTATGAAGGAATTTATTGTATTAATGTGGGGACAGACATCCGAAGTCAAATGCACACATGACACCAAAATATTGCCTATGCCCACAACATAATCATTCTAATAGTTTACCCGTCTTACTGCTCCATTGGCGAATCACTGCTTGATAAAAATAAATCAACATTGTCCATGTGTATCTCCTGCTCTTTCATATAGAAGTTCTACAAACACTAGTAAGTTTTGGTTGTTATGTTTAAAAACTGATAAAGATCCTACAAGATCATAAAGACACTATTTCAATTAGGCAAACACTATAGATAGACCAGTGTCCCTGAATCTAACTTTATCTTATCCTTGCTATTTAATTTTAAAATATGAAAACTTCACCATACACGGTGGAAAACTAACTACATAACCTCATGAGAGATCAAACAATAAAGGGAGGCTTTCCAAAGCAACATGATAGTTGTACAATAATATGGCCAATTCTAATACCTTTTCATAGGTATAAAAGTGTGGGCATTGTCTCATTACAGGGAAATAGAATTCAGACCTTGGATATCATTCTCTCTTGGAATTAACTATGCTAACTAAGCACTAACTATTAATCAGCCTCAACAATATCATCCTCTCCTGTAATCAGCAGTGGAAAAATTTCCATCTTCCCATGCACAATATTAATATTAATGATACTATGTTTGATGCCATTATATGTGTCACATATTAGCTGAAAGCTGTCATGAATCCTTATCAATACAATAGCACATTTATTACTCATTATGTAATATTAATAAAGGTTATATTTGCCAGTTATGATTTTTGTTTGATTTTATTCATGGTATTTTTGAATATCTCATTATTTTTAGTATCTTACATTTTATTTTTTGAGGGTCAATCACAAATTTAACTTGAATTTTTAATATTTCAACATTTCTACAGTTTTGTCATTTTATAGCTTCTTGTAAATTATATAACTCCTATACCATTACATAGGCATATAAATTGTTTTTTAATATATAAATCATTTGATTTCTATTCTGCTTTAATTATGTGATATTTTTTTATAAATTTGATATCTGTTGACATTACTTTCTTTATGTTTTCATTTTTTTAAATAGAAATGGTATTTATATGTTACCTGCCTTTATATTTTGAAATATTTTCTAAATATTTTGCTGTTTTAAATATTTATTTAATATGTTGTGGTTGTCTTTATAGAACATTTATTATTAACCTTTTTTTAAAATTTATACAACATTTCCTCTTTTTCTGAAACCTGGTGCATTTTTGTTCAATATCTCAAATAGAAAACTTAACTCCCAAACTTTAATTTACAATCTTATAATATTTGGTTGTTATAAAATACATCTTTTTTTAAATCTCTGTATGTTATTATACTATGCTTCATATTTTTGTGCATATTATTTTGTATTTTTCTCAAAGTTTGATTTTATGTTTCCATAGCCTTTTTTTTAAATTTATTTAACATCAATGATAACTTTATTATATCATTACAATACTTTTAATAATTAGTTCATTTTTAATTTTAAAAATGTTTCTGGTTATTTGCTATATATTTGAATTCCTCAGCTGTAATCATATTTTTTATCTGTACCATTATTTGATATCATGTGACTATTTTTATAAGTTGTTAACTACATCAAACATTTGTATCAATTGACTATATTTGTCATGGTTGTATTTCTTTTTTTATATATTTTTAAATTACCATTCTCATGTGATTTCTATGAAATTCCTAAATCTAGTTGTGCTTGCAATTATTATTATTGGTCATTGATCTAGGGATTTAAATATTAAAATGTTATCTTGAATATAAATGTATTTGAAACTATTCATTTAAATCTATAATATTTAGATAGGCATTTTGATGCACATATGTAGCATCCACTGATTACTATGCATTGCAATAGGGGGTATTACTGTATGGAAAGACTTACTACTGTTTAATATTTTATATAGCATAAGCAATAATTATTTTATTAAAAATTGAGTTAGATTTCCTGAACAACAACAAAAACTATATTCTTAAACTATTCATGCAAATAAACAGTTGAATAGTGTAACTATGCAAATAAAATATATAAAATTTGCATAATCTATTCAAAAATACTGATATCACAACAAATAGTATATTTAATTTCTATTTTTAGATATGAATTTATTTAGGGACAGTCAAGATTCTTAACTTTCTAATTAAAACACATAATTCTGCATGAGATGTGAGTTGTTCAATCTTCATGCAAATTTTTGTATGAAACCCCTTGCAACAAACCATGAGATATTTTTTTTTATTTCTGGATAAATTTCATCAAATAATGAGTGTTCCAGCAAAGATTTCAATCATTTTTGAAAATATTATTGTTTATGTCTATCATGATTTACAGCCAATCTCATGGACAAAGTTTGACTCATTTGTTGGCAGGTAGACTTGGCTAGCTTTGACTTTGAATGTGATTTTATTTGTCAAATATTTCAATTTTAGAACATTTCATAGCTCTAGTTAGATAAAAAAAAAATGGAGTCAAAATTTAATAAGTGATGTTAGCAATTTCAAACAAGAAAAAAACAAAAAAAAAAAAAATATTTGTATTATTTTTTTTGCTTAAGCTGTATAATTTAAAATTCTCCTGCAGAATATGTCTTATACAGATTAATATTTGCTGAAATAGGAAATAAAATGTTTAAATGTTCCAATAAAAATGACTATTATGACTTATCGTAAATAAAATATTTCTTTTATTGAAAAATAAAAAAGAATACTAAATCAAAAATATAATTTGAATATATAATATCTAAATACAAGTATATTGTTTATACTAAACCCAATGAAATCAGAAGGGATTTGAACTGAGACTTCCAAACTCCCCATATCTATCCATTTCGTACTTTATTACCGACACACATGGCCACATTCATGTAAAAAAGACAAATGATCTCCATTATACGTATTTTATGCTAAAATTATATTTTGAAAGAAACAGGCAATAAAAAGATCAGGAGAATGAAATTGGTAAATTGATTGATTGGAATGGTAACATAATAGAAAAAAAAAAAAACATTTTTTTTTAAAATAATAACTTCAAAACACATGCTATTGAAGAATAAATATTAATAATGATTATACCAATGTTTACACATTATAAAAAATATTTACTAATCATATCTATATACATATAGTATAAACTCTCATAATCATATATATATAATTAATTATATTTAAATTTTTTAATCGGGTTTTACAAATCCATTAATAATTTGGATTCAAAAATTTTAAAAATTACAACTAATTTTTGAGATGTTTAAATTTGATTACAGATTTTGTTGTCTAAAATATATATTTGTTTTAAATTTTTGATATATTAACAAATGTTACTGTTTCACACGTAAAAAATCTAAATACAGAAGATCACATGATATCTCTTACTTCAATATTAGTAATTTAATAAAAATTTTCCGTCTGCGACTTTGATTATAATTCAATTTTCATTTTTTTAAAGAAATACAAAAACTTAATTTTCAGAAATTTAAAAATGAATATTTGATCCATATGCTGCTTATGTATGTACATCACACCATATAACTATTTTTCAGGATTTATTAAGGCTGGTTTTTTTAAAACATGAAATAGAATGAATTTGTAAAAAAATACATTTTAATGAAGTTATTATTTTTCTAAAAGCAATAATATTCAAAATCATCATCCTTTGTAAATGATAGTAATAATCATTATAAAATCTTTAATTTTTCAATATATTTAGAAAAGACAAACTTTCTACATTTAATACAATTATTATTATTTATAACGCAAAAAATGTGTTAAACTTTTACTTACTATCTTTGCTGATTACAAAAAAAAATGAAAATGAATTGTGTTACATTGAATGACAAAATCCTTATTCTCACAATGGTTTCATTGCTGTCCTATTTTTATGACATGTTCTAAAATGTGATACTAAGCCTAAGGAAATCATTACCATTGAGTAAGATCGAATTTTAAAAAATCTAGCCTTAAAATGCATTGAATACAATAAAAAGCTTTACAGATCTTTTCTGTACTACATTCAACATCTGATAATAATGTACTCTATTACATTAGAGCTATTGTTCCTAAGTATGAATAAATATTGGATACTAGGTGGCAGTGCCAAATCAAACACGCAAATTAATTTTTGGGTCATTGGCTATCATCAAAAATGCCATTGGATTTTGCATACCATCCAACAATCACTTTAACATTTTAAATACTATCTAATATTCTGATTGGAAAAGTTTTAATTACTCTAAGGGGCTGAACCAAAATTTGTTTTAATGATTATACAATTTAATGATTTTAATTATATACTAACTTTAGTCACTTTGACTTTCTGGCAAAAGTTTGGAATGTATCAAATAAATAATTATACAACTAGCAGCTGAGCTTTAACATTTGCATAACAACTAATTCACTTTATTATGCTATTCTAAAACCATCTATTGTAAAAATAATAAATCAAGATTTATCAAATAATGGTCATAAATAAATCTCCAGATTCATTTTTGATATGAACTTTGTGGCATGTTGATACTTTATATATATAATAATAAATTATCAAAACATTTTTTTATGTCCACAACTGAAAAGGTTTTATTATTTACATTTAAAAATTACCATAATTATTCCTCAATAAAGATGGCCGAACATCTAGCCAATCAATGAGAGCGATGATTCTGATGTTTCACACCGAAAGCGCACTCAGTTTTATCTAAAAAGGAAATAATAAAGCATTTCAGTTGCCAACATGAAAAAAAAAACATTTTGCTAATATTACAAACAATAATCAAAATGAAAATAAAGAATATAATTTATATTTCTGGCTTAGTGTCATATATTATGATTCTATACAAGAAAATTAGACAGAACTTCAAACTTTAGAGCAATAAATGTTTAAGCCATTAAATTGAATAATATAAAAGTTAAGTGTGCACTTCTAAAATGTGAATGCACTATATTAGATAATTAAATACTCATTATCACAATTATTTCCATTGCTACAATAATATGTAAATATATATCTAAAATCTGAATTGTAATCATTACCACTGAGAATAGTCCTACATCACATTCATGTAAAAATTCACTTTGAGTTCACTTTCTGAAAGTGATGGAATTGAGCCACAATCCAAAGATCTTGAGATCTAAAGTCCATAAAACAATTTAAAGACCATGGTTTAGTGTAGTGGTAGAGCCATGAATTCATGAATACCAAGTTCAAATACAAGCATTATTACTTCCATTTTCAAATTTCTAATGATCCCTTAAGTAATAACCAATTTATTTTGCCCTGTATTGTTTTGCACAATGACAGAGTGACAGATTTGGGATCTCAAGACTACTTTATATGATTCCAACCTTGTTACTTTTGGTGCCTGAACTTTTTACAAACTTCAAATAAATTTTTTGATTAAAAACAGAATAATGGAGAGAATTTCTCTTATTGAAGTAGATATTTAATTGCAAGATATTACAGATTATTCCATAGAAATCGTAACATTTTAGTGTGTATGATTATGTAAATTTATGTTAATTATTTAACTGTCTGACATGGTCAAATTACGCTTTGTCTGATTCCACATAAACGCAAAAATTATTACATGGTTAGGTATTTAGAAAAAAATACCTTAAATAGCAAATTTTAACGATCGGGGAAGGAGACTTACGTAAACTGCACTACAGGGCGCCATCTAGGCATTTGAACCTAGAAAAATTTATAAAGTAGGCAGATACGTAAGTCAAAAAAAAAATAATAATTTTTTTTTTTTTTTTTTTAAATTTTGATTCCGGTCGTTAGCCCATGTCACTAGCTCAGTGGAATAACAGAGATTTTAAAACATTTATAAGTTTCAATAGACTTCTATTCTCAAAGTATATATTAAATATTTAGAACAATAAAATAAAAGAAGCCACTGCCAGTAATTAACACACAAATAGATTTTTATTAACGCACATTTAAAATTGAAGATTAAATTTATTTTTAGATTTTAACATTAATATTTTTTTTTTTTTTAAATTTAAATTACTATTTTAAATAGATCGCACAGATTTGCTTTAAAATGTTGGGTATAGATCGCTTACATAGATTCCATGGTCAAAAACATTTCAAAATAAACATAAATGATCAAAATACAAAATTATTGATGCCGACAATCGCAGAGGGAAACTTATAAGTAACCCAATAGTATTCACCATACGATACTTGCGTTGTCACCAATAACTTAAAAAGACATCCGAATAAATACATTTTAGATACTCACCTAAGGTATCATTATTTATCGAATGTCTATATATTTTGATAAAATATGAAAACCAAAATATAATTAACCGCAAACGAATCCAGCAAGCGTCTATAAACAACTTAAATTTAATACATTTTAGTTAGAACATAATACCAAAAAAATGAACTGGAAATGATTGCTTAAACATCTACTAAAAAATAGCAATAATTGAATTTGCATTCTTTAAGTCAGATAAGAGTTATTTTCAGTTATTAATTACTTGCAATTTTAGGAAAGTTCTTATTAGATAGACAAATAGTTTATACTTTACGGATTTAATAGATTGAGAAGTCCATCTTCGTGATCACTTTCGTAGATTTTGTCCTTTGAAATGAAACTGGACTTGCCAAGCATTTGGTCAGGAGCTGTCATCCAGAGGCCTCAGCTGGTTGTCGGAAATTAAATTTATTGCAGACTTACATCGTGAAAATCTGCAATATAGCTAGTTATAGATCTATTCATAGTCAGCTCTAAGATAAATTATAATAATAATTTGGCTTTTATATTTTTATTAGTCTCTTATCATTAGATCTTGAGATTCAAGAGAGACGTCACTAATCCATTCGTGTTTCAGTTATGGTCCTGTGCTGTCATTTTCGTGTTTGGATTGGTCATTTAATTCCTTTGTATTCTCTTATCTGACCATTTAATTTATTTTACATGCCTCACGAGGTAGTTTGCTTTTGAACAATCATTTAATTAATAAGACAATCATTTCCATTTTCTAAGACTATAGAAATCAACATTATTTCTATTTTTAAAATATCAATCTTTATATCTTTACTTTTTACAAAAAAAAGTTACTTTCAAATATTTTTATTTTTTAAAAGTTTTTAAAGTTGGCCATCATGCGATCTATATATATTAAACAACTTTTAATTTTCAGTTTTTTTAAGTTTTTTTTTCTTTTTAATAAATCAAATTTTATTTACGATCTTTTTATTTTCATTTTAAAATAATGTAACGGCATATATGGTTAGGTATTTAGAAAAAATATCTTAAATAGCAAATAATGTTCTTAAAGTAATAAAATATTAAACATAAACAAAACAAAAACCTAATAATTATTTTTCCATAAACATTAGCTTAACATGTGAGGTAAGTTTAATAGATCATTCTTAACAATGACTTCTCCAATCTACATATAGGCCATTACTATTTTCTGCCATTAATTACAATTCTTGATTATATCAATGACATGTAAGTAGTAATTTTTGTCATAATTATAAAATAACCTGCATGACATTCAAACTGATTATGAATTTATTTGACTTAAACCATTTAATTATTCTCTACGATTTGAGGCAGTGATGATATTGCCAATTTTAAAACTCAAAGTCTGTGAATCATAAATCAACAATACGATTTTTGTGCTCAATAATTTTGTAAATTATTGAGTAATGAATCATTAAGACATACACTTTCTGATTTGGTGCAGTAGTATAATAAATAATTATAAAGTTCTATGTCAGTGGATAGCAGTCTAGTTTATGTTAATTGAAATGCCTTATGAAATCCCTATTACTACAACATTCAGTTATGCCTTGTGCGGTTCTGTGAAATAGTAGAATGGAAGATTTTGAGATTATGGTTCAGTGTATCAAGGCTCACCTTTGCCACTTCTGGCATTCAAACTTCTATTAAACTGCCAAGCAATAAATAATTCTAATAATGGGTTTTACTAGGAATGAGAGAGTATAAAATTTTCAGGAAATTAATTAACATTAGATAAAAAAAAAAAATTAGTATTGATCAAATATACAGTCAACTTCATCATTAGTAATTCCAGATGTTTGAATCATCTGATAATTATGTTTCTTGCTAAAATTTAAAATAATCTTTAACATTAAAACAATTTTAGAAAGCTCTAGAAGGTTTTCAACATAACATAACACAAAGTCATAATTATTTAATGCCAGACAAAGTTATCTGATCAATCAGAAAATAATAACAATGATTAATTATAAAAAAATAAAGAAATTTTAATTTGACTTTAAATACTGATGTGTTATTTCCAAAGCTATTTAAAAATATTTTGAAGACATCAAATGTATCTCCATTTTTACATGTTATTGATCTACTTATGGGTGATGGAAGCTCCACATTTAATCCAGTTTCTTCAATCACTAGCCTTTTCCCCCCACATTATCCCAGCAATCTTACTTATTTTATCCATCCATTTTACATGTGATCTCTTTCTAGGTCTTTTACAATCTTTTGGGGTCCATTTTTTTTAAATTTCATCTGCCAATTTATTATAACCTTTTCCAGAAATATGTCTAACCCAGCTAAACTTTAGACTTCTAGTCTGTCAATGATATTAGTTATACCCATTTCTTATCTCACTCATGTAAAAAATAGAGGTATACTGATATATAAACATAAATATCTTTTGAAAAGTAGACATATGATTCAAAGTTAGAAACCAGGGCAGAATAATGGGCAGTGTAAAGCTACAATTTATCTATGATTAGTTTATAGATTAAATCTGTTATTGAAAAGTTAAGCTTAAATTCTAAATGTATTAAACTGTAAGTACATTTATTGGGGTTTATATATATATATATTATTTATATGGGGTTTATATATATATATATTATTTTTATCTATTTTTTTCACATTAGGATTTAGCTAAGGCAATGGCCTATCAATGTGTTGTTTTTAATTGTTCTGATCAGCTTGATTATATGGCAATGGGAAAATTTTTTAAAGGTTTGGCAAGGTAAGATTAACATTAAATAAATGGAATTATTTGGTATAGATATACGTTTTTTTCACTTTTGTAGTTTCAATTATTAGATAAGTTTTATATTATGTTAACTTCTGTAAACTTTACTAATATTCTACAGCTTTTCAAAGAGAAACATCTTAAAATACTTATTTTCGATTTATCAAATGCACACATATGTTATTACAACTTGATTCATATTTCATTTGATTATTTATATAAATTTAAATCATCATCATCATCATCATAATTATTATTATTATTATTATTATTATTATTATTATTATTATTATTATTATCATCATCATCATCTCAAACTTCTTCATAAACTCATTTCCCAGAATATTTCTGTATCTAATTTTCTTTCTAACTTAGGTATTAAGAAATAGAATTATAACACTCGTACTCACGATGTTTTTGAACTGAAAATTTGTAAATCTGATGTATTAAGATTTCCCCCTTTATTTCGTTTACCTAGAACTTATAACAAAGATTTTGGTAATGATGATGTTTTAATTTGGATTTTAAATAATTCACTAAAGTTCTCATAAAAAATATTATCCTTAATTTCATTTGATATACTGTCTTTTTATTTATTTGTGCATTTTATTATTTTTCTATTTTATTGGTATTATTTTTTGTTTTGTTTTGTTTTTTTAATGCTTATTTAGATTTGTATATAATAATTACATTACTGTGCAATCTATAATTAGCTAAATGCTGTTGATATGTACATTAAATAAATAAAGAATTGAAATGAATTATTATTATTATTATTATTATTATTATTATTAGTAGTAGTAGTAGTAGTAGTAGTAGTAGTAGTAGTAGTAGTAGTAGTATTACTATTACTATTATTATTATTATTATTATTATTATTATTATTATTAAGTTTCAACAATAATAAACTTTAGTAATCCTTTTAGGTACATAGTATTACAATGCCACTTAATTGTAGTAAGATACATGTTTAAACTTACTATTTTCAGTTCAATTTCTAGTGTTACAATATTCATTTTTGTTAAAAGTACATATCTATATAGGCATTTGTACATGATTCTATCCACTTTATAAATATCAATTAAGCACATTATTGACCAATAGGAGCATAATCTGGACCATACTTTCTTTAATTCTTAGGAATTAGGAGATTAATTTCATCATTGTTTTATGATTTCAAATCTCATGATATATCATGAAAGACATTACATGAATTTCTTTATCTCACAGACTTTATATTATAGTTTGTTCTTCAAACCCAAAGTCCCATGATCATATTTGTGATTGTTAAAAACGTATAGTTTATCCATAAACCAGCAACTTCGTTCTTTATAACTTTGCTGCTTGTCTGAGCAGGGACCAAGTAGCCACATAAATATCTGGACTGGTGATCTGCTTTTCTTTAACTTAAATTTTAATCATCTTATTCTCAAATGTGGCTGGATGCCTTCTGGGGTTATTACCCAATAAGAAAGCACACCTAGTGCACCAAAGTGCATATAAGACAAATGTTGAGGCCCTTATGGCTGGTACAGACCTACCTTTGTACGTTGACATAATTTGCATTATCATCATCATCATCATTACTATTATTATTATTATTCATTACATTCACCTAACCCATAAATAATTATTGTTAGCAAACAATTACCTGTCAGTACATCATTTTGTAGTATTTCTTTCTGCGATTTGATAAAAGTACTTATGTATTGAATAAAATTGTTTTAGGATATAAAAATATTCAAAATTTGATTAATATAACACAGTATTTTAACAGTATTTTTATTATCTTTAATAAATATATATTATGTTTTCAAAATTTAAAATAATGACAATAATAAAAATAGCAAAAATTAAATTTTGCAGCAGACACTACATCCATTCATATATTGTAATAAAATGAGCGGAGTTGTTTAGTGATTGAGGTTTATATAAATATTCATACACTTGAAACTCAAATTCCATTTAACAAATATACAATTGTAAAGTAAAGAAGACTTTGATGGATAAATTTTACTTACTAAAAACAGTCATAAATATAGATCAATTTCTAGGCAACAAACATGAGAATTTTGGGATGTGAATTGAAAAAAATTACTTTACTAAAAATGATATTCGAACTCAGACTTTCACACAACCCACTACCCTCAATGCCATCTCATATTGCTGTCCCAGCTGATCACACACTGGTTTAGCATAAAATACGTATATTGGTGATTATTTATCTTTTCAACATGTGTGTGATCAGGTGGGTCAGCAATATGAGATGGCACTGAGAGTAGTGGGTTGTGTGAAGGTCTGAGTTTGAAGCCCGCATATATTACATATATAAATGCAGATTTAAGCCTGTATAATGTATTAAAAATGATATATATTTTGACTGTGATTAAATAATAAAAATTATATAATATTCTTTTGACTATAAAAAGTAAAATTAGCTTTGATTTATTTTCAGAATGACAAAAATTCATTCTAAATTTGCCATAATTTAATCTGTTAGATTGACTAACTTCAAGAAAAATATTTTTAGTCGGAGCTTTCTGAATGTATTTTTCCAAAATACTAATTTTACTTTGAATGTTGATTATTGTTTCAGTTTTGTTTACCCACTTATATATTATATCACGTGTGAAATCAATAAAATTTCACATGACTTCAGATTACTCAATGTTATTTCTGTTCTATCATCTGTATCTACTCTTTACTGAAGTTTACACTAAATGGCAGATTTGGTAAAGAAAAATGGATGCTGCGGATATATCACGTGTTTAAAAAAATGTGTACAGAGAAAATACATTTAGTTGTCATAAAAATATTCTAGTAAATGTATTCTTTAATGATTTAAGTAAATAAATATTGATATAATAAAATATATAGTATCTATGAATAATATATTTAAAAAAATGTAGTCAAATTAAGCCTCAAGTGTATTGTTTCACATTCTTTGTAACAAAGTTTATTATAAATTTATCTAATTATTTCCATGGGCTATTGCAATAAGATTTTATATCCAAGATTGATTAAGCATGCTATCCAAATTAATTAGACAACAATGAGTTATGGATCAAAAATCTATAAATACAAAATTTATCTTTGGGCTAAAAGTCATTCAAAATAATTACTTTGATAATAATAAATGGTTAAAAATAAAGCTTCTTTTAAGCTGACCTACATTTTAAATATCAATTATATATATGTAAAATACATATTTTGCGGGTTCATCCATATTAAAAAATTTTAAATATTAATATTCCGATGTTTTGACTTGGTCACACAAGTCATTCTCTACAACCGTCTTTCTATCTTTTATCACCCAGTGGATGACTTATGTGACCAAGTCAAAACGTCGGAATATTAATATTTAAACTTTTTTAACATGGATGAACCCACAAAATATGTATTATATATATATGTGTATTTTATATGACCACAGACACTTGCCTAAATTATTAATCATTGATCTCTTGTTAAGACAAATCTTCATAAAAAAAAATGAATCCTCACTTCTTATTCTAGTTGTTGACAATTGTATTATAAGATAGTGTTTTTATATTTATAGAATTATATAATCTGTTTTGAAAGCAGACTAATAAATTATAATTTTAAATTTTTGAACCATACACTATCAATTATAAAACAAATATAATTTGTTTTGTTTTGAATTGTTTAATATCAATTATAAAACAAATATAATTTATTTTGAAAGCAGACTAATAAATAATCATATATAACTTTCAGAGGATATTAATTTATTAAAGTTCTTTTTCGTGACCTTTTATAACTCTTCTTTAAGTATATGATTTTCATTATTTTTCTCAATATACTTTTAATTATTTATAGGATGATATTTGTTTGTTACTGATGCTATTATGTCATAGTCATATAGTTTTTAGAGCACATCTTTGTGTGTTCTAGTTGTTATGAATTTTATTTTGTTAAAACACATTATTGTAGGTCAGAGTTTATCTCATGCTATTTTTATCTGATAAGCTTGCTACAAGAGCTGATGGTATAATTTGGGGAAAATTGAATGTAGATATGCACATAGTGTCATTTATGATGATTATTCTAATTTGTATGTCCCTCATAAATTATAAACATTTGTAAGTTTTTGATACATCTTACCAAATTCAAAATTTATCAGTACATAAAGGTGACTTTGCAAAATGGTGCACAATAAATTTAAAAACACTACATAAAAAATGAGCCATAAGAACAACTAACCCTTGGAATTTGTGAAAGGAAAGTCCACAGTAATCTAATGACTTTATGAATAATTTATAATTTAAATCTTTGATACAATTTGTTATTCAAATTAGATATACTATTAAAAGGATCCAGGTTATAGTTTTTAAACGTTTTTTTACAGAAGTGTCAGTTAATATATCATCAGTGTTTTTTAAGCTTATTTGACCATAAAAATAGTTAGACTATAGATCAAATATAATCTTATGTAAAAATATTTGATTTTGGGTGTGCATTAGGTTTGTGTGAGGCCAAATGGTTTTATCCAGAAAATTGATTGATCAGATGCTAAATTTCAGATAATACATATTGGACCAAATATACAATTTCTAGTTATTCAATTTAATTCTAGATAAAATATCAAGGAGCAATACCTGGTTTATTGTAAATTAATAATTGCTTAAAATTACTAGATATTTAAATCCTAATTTTCCTCAGTATGGAAGTTCAAATTAAATAATCGGTGTTACCATTCCCAATTTTCATTAATTTTGTTTGATTATTCTTGATAGTTCCATCTTGCACCCATGAACTATTTCCAGAATGTGCTAGGTAACAAATTTATTCTTGTTTTGCTGCAATATTCTTTTTTCAAAGTGACCTAACAGTTAGCATAGCTGCCTTCCAAGCAGCTGGCCCTAGTTCACTTCCTGGTCAACACATTTGACATATGAAAAAAAAAGATAAATGCTGATGATAGTTGGTAAAAAAAATTCATTTTGAAATCACTATTCTAGTAGAATTTTTGTGTTATCCAATGACTATTGATGAAAGAAAATTATATTTTGTTGTCAGCATTTCCTAAATGAATGACTGACTAAAAAAATTGTGGCAGGAAAGGGGTCCTTCTCTTTCCAGATGTACCAGTCAAAAGGAAGATAGTATGTTGTACTAACACCCAAATTAGTCTTTGTGGTACTCATTGAATGCCAAGATCTAATGCTTTAAATTGAATATAACAATAAATAATTAAAACAGGCAAAACTCACCATATGTATTGCCACACACAGCAAGCTAGAGTAATCAATGGATGCCAAAAGACTTGTGCATAAAATACCCATCTAGTGCCTACTCGTTCAATATCCTCAGACTAGTTTCTGTCTTGTGACCTTCATCAGTGAGGAGCCTTGGATCTGAGAGCACTGCACCTAGATCTTAGGATCTAATGCAACCCTCCAGCAACCACCTTTTATCTTCATTTAACTGCAAAACAATGAGTCTTAAACTGAAAACACCTTAATGTTTTCAATCCAAGCCCATTAGCTTATTTAGTCATATGGGTCTGAACCCAGTTCAGTAACCATACATTTTGGTGTCTTTGGTTCTTTAATAATCATAGCCACCACTATCCTATTAGGCAGGATTGGTTTTTAGCCAATAAACATCACATGACCACCACCTCTTATGCTTGTGTATAACTGTTGTTAAAACAGGCAAAACTCACTATACATACTGCCACACACAACAAGCTAAAGTTTTCTGTTTTAACAACAGTTATACACAAGCATAAGAGGTGGTGATCACATGATGTTTATTGGGTTAAAACCATTTTTTCCTAATAGGATAGTGGTGGCTATGGTTATTAAAGAATAAAAGACATCAAAATATATGGGTACTGAACTAAATTCAGACCCATTTGACTATATAAGGTAATGGGATTGGATTGAAAACATTAAGGTGTTTTCAGTTCAAGACTCATAGTTTTGTAGTTAAATGGAGATAAAAGGTGGTTGCTGGAGGGTTGCATTAGATCCTAAGATCTAGATGCAGTGCTCTTGGATTCAAGGCTTCTCACTGATGAAGGCTACAAGCCAGAAACTAGCCTGGGGATATTGGATGAGTAGGCACTAGATGGGGATTTTATGCACAAGCCTTCTGGCATCTATTGATTACTCTAGCTTGCTGTGTGTGGCATTACATATAGTGAGTTTTGCCTGTTTTAACAACAGTTATACACAAGCATAAAAGGTGGTGGTCATGTGATGTTTATTGGCTTAATAAATAATTGTATCCGTGAATAAAATGTTAGATGCAATACTCCTCCGTTTTTCAAAGCACTGAGTGGGAAAAAAGTTTTATAACTTTAATAATGTTAAAATATTGACTTCTCATTACACTATTATATTGATAAAATACATAAAATTATGCAATTATTAATTATACATAAATATATTCTTAAAAAGTTCAACTATAATAATATTTTCAAAGTTAAATTTAAAATATTTAATTAACTACAACACATGCACTGTTATAATACTATATATAAGTTAACATAAATGACAATTTATAAGTATAGACACATTTTCTAATATAATATTATTTATTAATGATTCCAAGGAAATATAAATAAAAAGTGAATGTAATGTATACCTGTAGGAAATATTAAATATTTTTTTTTAAAATTTTAGTATATGCCAACACAATCATATGATGACTCTATTATTCCAAGAAGAAAACAAATGTTTCTACAATTGGCCTAGACAAATTTTAAATAGTATGACATATTATATACCTCTTATTTCTTTATTTTTTATATTAATCATAGCGCAGATGTGCCATGTTTACATTAAAAATCATGTGTTTTCTTTTCATATGAGGATTAAAATACTGAAAATAATTGTGTGAGTTTAGATAATTTATAATATACTGGAAGGCTGCATATTATACATACATCATGTAATAGTAATGCATATTTGTCACAGCTCAAATAATTTGAATTTCATTTATTTTATATTTAGGATAACTGATAATTGTAGGTGAATTGATGCTATTTATTTATTGTGACTGATGAAGTTTTTTTTTTCAGACAACTACAATTTATTTTACTATAATAGAACCAAATAAAAAAAAATGGTATAGATATATTTTATCATGTGTGTCAATTAAAGTTAACTATTAACAAAATCACCAAATTAAATAAGTACCAATTTCTTCTTTTAAAGACAATCTTTTTTTTTTTTTATCAGAACCAATTATGTCCAGGTATTAGAATTATAAAAAAAGCATAACTAACTTAATATTCTCATAATAATTACAAATATACTTCCTGACCTAAAAATATTATTAGTAGATAATTTTTTGATGAATAACACATTATTTTTAAAAACATATAGTAAAGAAGTAAACTGTGTGAATGGAACGCTTTATAATAAATTAGTTTAAATATAAACTAGATAAAATAATTTCTTTTTCTTTATACTTTAAATAACTGTCTTTGATTTTGTTATAGTTTTTGATATGAAAAATTAGAGACTTTTGTTCTAGAAATATTTATTACTTTTTTAGGATGTTGTTAACACAATACTTTTATAGTTGATTTTATGTTTATTTTTTTCTCCCATAATCTAAAAATATTCAAATATCATTATAAGTTGCAGAAGTAATTATTCAGAAAAAGCATTTGAGAATTCAATTCAGCAGTTATCTGGATAGATATGGGATGTAGATTAATGAAAAAATCAGTAATTCCTATAATAGCAGTCATTTGGAGGCTGATTGACACTATGGGTTATGAATATAATCTTCCAACAATAATGTGTTGCTAGCATGGTTTGTGATTCTAATGTTACCAGTTCTCTTAGATTTCAAGCTTTAGATTATTATTTTTATCTAATAGTAGCAGTAAAAATCTCAATGAAAATAACAAAACTCATTTTTCTTGCTCTTTAAATCGTTTTACTGTCCGTTTCATAAACTTATTGATGTATTTGTGAAGAAACTAAACAATATGTTATATTTTAGTTATATCCTGCTTTTTACTTATAGCAATTATATTTTATACATATGTCAATTAACTTAGTATTGTCTGATAAATAAATTTAAAAAGCATGTTTTTACAAAATTAAAATTAAATAAATTATCCTGTTTTTGATATTTAATTATAAATGAATTAAGAGATAAGTAAGTTACTATACATCATATCGGGGGTTTGAACTCAGACTTTCACCCGACCTCAATTATCCATGCTATCTCATACTAATGTCATCCTTGATCACATACATTTTGAAAAGATAAACAATCACCAATATTCACATTTCGTGCTAAACCAGCAGTCGTTAGTTGGTCCAGATTATCATCTCACACATATATACAATCAATGCTCAGCTTATATTAATATAACCAATCTTCATACACTCCCCCCACTATATATTACATATTGGAGTAAAAAAGCGTGTACTGTAGAACAATTAATATATTATACATCATATTTATAAATAAGCATTTATTTTTATAGCGTCTGTATATAATTGTAATTACATTCATATCGGCCTTTCAAGCCAATTGTGTAAACGCTTTGCGAATGTTAAATAATAAATGAATACCCTCTGACCAATACAAGATATAGAATTTATGCAGGAATAAAAAGAATCCCTCTTATTCCTACGACTCAAATATTTATATATGAGCAAATCTGAAGTACTGGCATAGAAGGCATGATGATAGAACAGTCACTTTAAATTACTATATACAATGTCTGAATAAATGACGCTGATGAAATTTTTTAGAATTTACTAAACGTCATTCCAACTGAAACTTAATCATATATATAAATAAGCATTTATTTTTATAGCGTCTGTATATAATTGTAATTACATTCATATCGGCCTTTCAAGCCAATTGTGCAAACGCTTTGCGAGTGTTAAACACAAATTTAGCACAAAATTTTAAATATTACTGTAATTTTATAATTCTAATAACTTTCATTTTTATAATTTAATTATAAATCCATAATCATCATCATGATCTAAGGTGCCTTTACCTTCCTCGTGTTCTCTCTCTCTCTCTCTCTGTATATATATATGTATTGAAATAATTAATTCAAAATAGCAATTTAATAAAAATAAAACAAAATAAAATAAATGTTATGCTATTCTTTTAAGATAATTAATTCAATAAACATCACGTGATCAATATTTCTTATGCTTGCTCTTAACTGTTATTAAAACAGGTAAAACTCTCTATTCATATTGCCACTAGTGCAAGCCACAGTAATCAATGGATGAATAGGCACTAGATGGGGAATTTATGCACAAGCCTTCTGGCATCCATTGATTACTCTGGCTTGCACTGAGTAGCAATACGTATAGAGAGTTTTGCCTGTTTTAAGATAATTAATTCATAGAAGTTTTTATACATATAGACAAATAATAGCTGTTAATATAATAAAGTTAAACATTTAACTTAATTACCAATAGAAAACCTTGTGAGAAAATAGATGGAAGTGCAATTATAATAATCAATCCAGTAATTTAAAAAAATAAAATAAAAATTCTGAATAATAATCATTTTTCATTAAAGAAAAATATTAATATATAAAGTTTATTTCTTATCTTTTTCCGAACAATTAGAGCAATTGGAAGATAGTTTTAAAAAATCGTAACTCTATCAACTAATCAGTGACTTGCTAATTTTTCAATTATGAAAATAATGCGTAAAATATCACAGAAATATCAAATCTAGTAATAACTATTTCAATAAAAAATATCATTAGAAGTGCCTCTTTTGTACCTAAAGGGCTCAAAGAAGACACGAGACTTTCGGAAAATGGAATAAACAATTCTTAATACTAATTATACTTTTTAAAAAAAATAATTGATACAAATGATAATATTAACAGTGAGCATTGAGCAATTGATCAACAAGCTTTGTGATAAATGCTTATCCAGGGAATGCATTTAAAATATCTCTGTCAAGAAACCGCACCAAACCTCTGACCATGGTTTCATGCTTTGGTACTCCTCCGAGAGGTGCTAGGATAGCTTCAGACACAAGATATAAAAATTCCAACCGAAAGCCAGCATTTATCTAAAAGTTATCTATTGAGTGAAAAATCTGAAATACCCAGCTGGGTTTGAAGACGTGTGGGGTGTCTGCAAATATCAGATTTTCCACTCAGTAGACAACTTTTACATAAGTGCTGGCTTTGGGTTGGTATTTTTAGATCTAGTGTCTGAAGCTAACCCTAGAGCCTCTCTGAGGAGTGATAAAGCATGATACCATGGTCAGAGGTTTGAAGGGGTTTCCTGACAGAGATATATTAAATGCTTTCTTTGGCTAAGCATTTATCACAAATATTGTGGAGCAATTGGCAATTCTCACTGTTTAAATCTTACAAGCTTAAGAGAATGGGGTCATGTGATCTATGAGTCTATTTTTTTAATGATAATATTAATTTACAATTATTTTCTTTATCTATTTTATAACATTATTAATGAAAAAAGTTAAATTTACTATAATTCTGAGAATACTATTATATATATATATTACTGGTCTTTTTTTCTTCTTTTAAACAAATCAATTCTAAGAATAACCTAAAAAATATAATTATAAGAAAGATCACATTGATTATATACACTACTGATATAAGCTTTGACAGAAATAATTAAATATGGGCAGTGGCGTTATGCTTATGTATAATTTATTCTTCAAAATAAAGGTAAATAAATGTGAGATAAAAAAGTATGGTGGTTTAAGTTTTTTTTTTTTTTCATACATATGTTAATGTATATCAAACAAGCATGCATATATTGAAATGAGATAGCAAAATAATAATAATAATACTTTTTGGGTAAAATAAATTTTATTTCATTAAACTGGATAGCTTTCTTTTATTATTACATTCGTAAAAAATATATTTGTCATTGGTTTGTGATTTATTTCTTTACTTGACTACTTGTTGAAGAATATATGTTACATTAAATTTTATGTAGAGACTTGATAACACAATTTTTATGTGTACATTAAATGGTGTACTGCTGCTCATACTGTGTAAGCTTAGAAAAACAATTATTTTAGTCATGTCATGATTATGCTATGTTCTAGTGGCAATAATATTATTGATGAATATAATCATATTTATTTGCATATGAAGTAGAAAATAAATATAATGAAAATATTTTATATAAAAAACAATATGAGAAGTATATGTATGTTTTATAGTATAGAGGTGATTTCTTTACAGATAATAAAATTAAATGGTATGACAAGGCAAATGTTTTTAAACATATTAGGAAGATATATTTTTTTATGTAATTTCTAAGAAGTATTATAACAATGATTTACAAACCAAAACATTAGAGATAACCAGAAAACACAATGCTGAGGAATTGGAATTAGTGGTTAATATGATATGAGCTACTCTTTTACAATTATTATAAGTAATTGTCTTACAGATATATATAAATCTGAGTGATCGTACATAAATTTATTCACTGCTCATATAAATAATTTTCAATATATATATATTATTACTATTTGCGGGATATTCCGTGTAGTGAAAAAGCTAAATGCTGATGTTTGAGTACAATATCAAGTACCTTCCTCAGAGCGTACTTGATATTGTACTGAAACGTCAGCATTTAGCTTTTTTACTACACGGAATATCCCACAAATAGTAATAATAATATGACATTTTTTATCCGTGGAAATATTAGAATTAATATATATATATAATGTTTTCATGGTTGTATGATGTAGATAAATTATTTTTTAATTATATAAACCATTATACAATTATAAATATTCAGTAATGCCTTCAGTTTAATAGTCTATATCTCAATAATAGGGAACTTCAAAATGATACCACTTTGAAGTTGTATGCTAAAGGATGTTAAATATTGAAATACAAACTAACTCCAATTTCAATATTTAACATCCTTTAGCATACAACTTCAAAGTGGTATCATTTTGGAGTTTTCTATTATTGAGATATACACTATTAAACAGAGGGTGTTACTGGATATTTGTAATTGTATAATGGTTTATATATCTGTATGATTATTTCCGTTAGTGTTAACAGTAACTTTATTTCCATATATATATATATATAGTACCCTTTTGTTTAGGTCCAAATGAATTTATTTAATCAATTTTCTAAAAAATTTGTAAAATTAAAGAGATATTTTAATTAGTATGACTACTGTGTAATATTGACAATGTTTTTAAACCTTTGTTAGAGTAAAATGAGATTATTAAATGCATAAAACTATACTAATATATTAAAAATAGTCAAGTAAAGCTAAATAGTGTAATTTTGTATGGTTGGGAAAACTGGTCATAGTAAAATAGTACATTAATAAGTCTTTTAAATAAGTGTTAAAAGCTAAATTTTAAAAGTAATAACAAAATTAAATAAATATTGTATTTTAAAATAAAAATTATACTTAATAGTTGTATTAAAAATTATTTAAAAATGTAATATATTGTGGTGAATAAATGTGTATTTAATAGTATCAAAATTATTATTCTAAATTACATTATATCATTATTCTTTAATATAATACTTTTGCAATTAAACATTTATTTTTGTTACAAGACAGAAATTGATACAGATTGTCTGAGTTTTCAGTCATGTGATATGTAAATATTTCTAAACTCCAAACCTTACTTGAATTAAACATTATTGGATTTTGTAGATTTTGAATTCACTTTTAAAATAATAAAATGGGTTTAGAATATTTAAAAAAATATTTAAAACTTCAGCAATTTTTACTTCAGCATATAAATTATTATGTAACCTATTTGATGGCTCAAGATCTTACATAAATAAGACAAGTTGAGGAAAGGAGATTAGGCAAAAGAAAATGGTTGAAGAAGAATAGAAGTACACCATCTTGTGCTTATATTTGCTTTTAATAACATATTTATTTATAATGAAAACTTTTACATATAATCAATCATTAAACAAGGTCTCGTGCCTCACATTCTATTGTGAGTTGTAATTGTGAATAAGACAATCAATAAAGACCAGAATACATTAGTCCAAGAATGCAGTGTTCAAGTATGACCATGTGTCTTTGATCATTTTTTAATGAGTAGCATTCATCCCTTTTCTTGATTTTCTCCAAGCTGTTACAAAACAATTGAATCACTTCTGTTTCTGAATTTTTCAATAACTATCTTACATCTGGTTTTCCATAATGAAAATATGGTGATGATTGCAATTCTGATCATTCCAAAAATTTTGGGAGTGGTCGTGGACGAATTTCTTGACTTTGTCAAATCGCATGCATGCTCCAATTAGGTGTTCAGTTCTTTCATGTTCTCACCCACACAATTGGCATATATGGTCAAATTTTTTGAAATCCCTTTTACATACAAGAAATCAATTGGTGGGCAAAGCATCAATTTAATTTGATTACAAAAATTAATAAATTTTGGCTCCAATGCCCAGAATTTAGTTCTTGATAAGAATTTATTGTTAGTTAGATTTAGTTTACTTGGCAAACATTGTAACTCTGGATTCATCAGGTGATATGCTTCCCATAGACTGATTTTATTTGCGAATGGTAGTTGTTCTGGTGCAGCAAATTTCCTTAAGTATTTTTTCGACTTCATTATCCAATCCATCTTCAGTAGGCAAGATGATTAGCATGATCTCATGATACTCATATAGTAGTGTCCAATTAACAATTAGATTATAGGCCCTTTGGGCATAGATGGCTGGGATTGAATGTAAAATGAGGTTATTAAGTTTCTTAGGCCATTGTATTTTACTTAAAGCTATGGCTACCACTCCTCTACCCCAAAGCAGCCTGGAACACATAGAGTTAATTGTGTTTATAAAGTTTTTTATTCAGCTTTATGATGGGGAGAAAGTAGGTAAATTTTGGACAATGTGTTGGTTAACCTTTCTGTTGATTCCAATATTGCATTTTGTATTTCTTTTGTCATTGCTATTGGCAACCTGGATATGGGGAAGCTGAGAAATTTTTGGAGTTCTGTTATAAATTTTGCTGCAACTTTCTAGTAGCAATTTTCCAGGCCGCTGATTTATAAATATTAAAAATGAGTTCATAATCAGCTGTATATTTGTTCAGTATTTCATACAGCAGGTTTAGATATTTGATGATTGGCAAAATTATTAATATATCATTCATATATGCTATTGTACTAATTTATTTTTTAATTCCAGGGATATAAGTATATCAAGGAGCCTTCTCCCTATGTGGATCTAGAGGGGATTAATATATGCTACAAAGCATAGGGTGCTTAGGGGAAAATCCCGTGGAACCGAGAGTAAAGGTTTGAAGCCAGAAGCTATTTTACCATTCAAGGTGATAAAGATCTCTCGGTTCTTATGTTTATTTATCTACGTCAGTTTATTTGTCCATATATTTTCTGTCTTTACTAATATTCGTATCTAATTCATATACATATAATTGATTTTATTTTTATATTTTATAAGATTATGAATATTGTTTTATATGTTATATGTGTATTAACAATAAACAATATTTGAGTATCCTTTATAATTTATTTTACAATTTTTTAAATTTCCTTTTGCAACCTTTCTACATGATTATTTTGTATATAATTTTAAATCTCAGAAAATAAATTACGTGTATAATGCTTTATGTGAACGAAGACATTTTTTCTTTTTTTAAGAGAAAGAAAAAAATTATTAATAGGTTCAGTTTTCACTTAAAGAGATTTGATTTGTTATAAGATTTAGACTTTGGTAGAATATAAAAAGAAATTTAAAGTGTTCAAAAATAGTATTGTCGGCAGAAAACAGATAAGAATATCGTACTTTTTAAGTGTAATACATTTTAAGGAATTAAACTAATAGAAATATAAGATGATTTTTGAAGGCTTTGTCAAATTTCAATTGGAAAATAGAAAAAAAATCTTTTTGGATATGAATCAAAATGAATCTGCGGTATTCAAAAAAAAAAAAAAAAAAGATTAAAAAAATAAAAAAAGTTTATATTCAAAATTGAAGTCAGTTAAATACACATATAACGCTTTAGTACTTAATGACCTTTTATAAATAAATCATAATTTGAGATTAAGTAAAGGAGCTATTAAAATTAAAATAATAAATTAACTATTTAGGATATTAATCTTTTATATAGTTATGAAAGATTTTTTCTTATAAAAAATCACTTACATATAAAAAAAATATATGGAATTTTTTCATTTTTGTATAATTTATTGAAAAATCGAATTGGTATATAAAATAATAATTAAAATTGTTCTAATTCATTGGTTCAATTAAGTCTTTAAACGCATGTTATAACAATGCACCACCAATATTGACAGATTTGGAAAGTTTACCAATCAAATATATATATATGTTGGTACAAAAATTTGTTCGAATTACCGATATAAATGATATATTTTGATGGTTCATTTGCGTATGAATTTAATTATATATACACCGATGTTTCGGCTTGATCACACAAACCATCAAATATTCAAGATTTTCTAACTTTTATTTTTTAATTTTATATACCTCAGTTTTTTTTTCTATTGGTGGAACTTTTAGATTGTTATAAGTCACTGTTTGCAGCGTCTCTACAACCATCTTTATATTCTTTTATTCATTACCTAGTTGATGGCTTATGTAATCAAGCCGAAACGTCAGGATATTTATAATTAAAATCGTATATGATTAAACTTATAAAATATATCATTTATATATACATATGTGGGTGTTAGAATAATATGTTAATATGATAAGGGATGAAACCTGAGGTTATTGCTTTTTGCATATTTCAACATATATTGGATTTTTATTAGAGGGGATTTGAACCCAGACTTTCAAGCTCTTTTTAGTCATCCACTCCATCTTATACAATCAATACACATGACTATATATATATGTGAAAAAAATAAATGATCCCAAATATACCTATTTTATGCTGAACCAGAATTCATCAGTTGGTCCAGATCATCATCTCTCACACATATATAATATCAGTGCTCAGTTTATATTAAGATAGAAAATCTTCAAACTTTAATGGACAAGCTTCAGTCTTCTCTACTCTCCAATTCTTAAGCTATCCATAACATTGCTTTTATTTTCTTTGTGCCTTGGGATCATTAGTGGTCATAACTTGTTGACATAACAATCATCTGCAATCATCAATACCTCTTTACCATAAGTATATTCTGATTCATTTTCCTAGCTTTGCCATCAAGATTTTGGCATACAAATAACAATGAATGAAAGTATATTTCAGACTATAGAACTGAGATGTGATACTTTGGGAAAGTTTATCAATGACTGATATATTGAAATGCTATTATTATTTATTTTACATTTGAAAAGATGCATGTGTGCAAAACAAACACATACAATTTACTCTCACCTTTATTACCATATGAAGTAAAGCATATTCAGAGACCTTTACAAATAACAATTTACTCTAATATAAAACATCAACAAAGTTAATGAACCAAACCAAACATCGAAAATTAAGATCCTTACTGATGAAATAGAAGCATATCACCAAGTTTTCATTATCAAATTTGATTATTTGCTTTAAAGTTAAATGCTATTAACATATGACATTAGTTGTAATATTTCTATATGTATAATGTTGGTAAATACTTTTAAGCTGTAGATTATAACACCCATGCTTTAATATACTAAATATAAATAGTGATAAAAATATTTTATAGCAAAGGCTTTTTTTTGTTCACCCTATCCGAAAAAGCAAAAAATTGACCTTGAAATAAAAATAGCAGAGGGGATTTTGAAATTTATTAAATCAATCCCTTGTTATAAAAAACAGGAATGAGTTAATAAATTTCTGGCCTCTCCCTCCAGTTTTTATTTCAAGTTCACTCTAAAAAATCCATTTGTCATTTAAGAAACAAGTATGTTTTTGCTTTTTAGTACATAGTGAATAAAAAGCATTTATTACAATATATATGTTTATCTATGTATTTTTTTAAGTTTTTAAATATTGGCACAGTAAGTGACAATGTCAAACCATTGTACTTTAAATAAAATTGACACTAATAGTTTGTATATATACATATATCAGTAAATATTTCTGCATTACATAAATATGTATATCCCTGGATGTATATATCCTATTTAGTATTGGTTAATAGTTACATATGTATCTAAGAAACCATTAGTTAAAAAATGCCTATCATAACCATATTGGAAATGAACTTTCTTTAATACATATAATTTTACATTAAATCTATTTGCCACTTTAAGTTATTTTTTAAAAAATTATTATGTAAAAAATCATTATTTAATACATATGATTTTATTTTAAAATAATTTGTAAACAAATTTCATTTTATTTTAACCTAAATCAAGTTTTCAATTGAAACAAAGAAACATGCACAGTAGTTAAAATGTATGAATCTCAATTTTAAAATGTTATTGTAATTTTATTCAAGCTTTCAATTAAAATCAAAAGTATCTCTATATCACCCTCTTGTATATCTTACTTAAACTATATAAAACTAACAGCCAAACACAAAGAATGTAGGTTAAATAACAGCATTGAACAATTACTTGTTTTCTTTATTATAGATTATATATATATATATTGTAACGGTATATAATTTGCCATTATTTTAAAATTAAAATAAAAAGACATAAATAAAAATTGATTTATTAAAAAGAAAAAAAAACTTATTTTAAAAACTGAAAATTGAAAGTTATATTTAATGTATATATATATCGCACAGATGTGAAACTTTAAAAACTTTTAAAAATGAAAGTATTTGAAAGTACTTTTTTTTTGTAAAAAAGTAAAGATATAAAGATTTGATATTTTTGAAAATAGAAATAGTGTTGATTTCTATAATCTTAGAAATTGGAAATGATTGTTTTATTAATTAAATGATTGTTCTAACGCAAACTAGCTCTTGGGGTACTTCAAATAAATTAAATGGTAAGAGAATAAAAAGAAGTTAAATGACCAATGCAAGCATGAAATCACAGCATGGACTGTAATTGAAACACCAGAGGATTAGTGACATCTTTTCTCATTGAATCCGAAGATTGGATGATAAGAGGCTAATAAAAATATAAAAGCCAAATGATTATTATAATTGGGATCTTAGAGCTGACTATGAATATACCGTTATAACTGGCTGTATTGCAGATTTTATTATGTAAAAGTCTGCAATAAATTAAATTTCCAGACAACCAGTTGAGGCCTCTGGATGACAGTTCCTGACCAAATGCATGGCAAGTAGCAGTTTCATTTCAAAGAAGGACAAAATCTACGAAAGTGATAATGAAGATGGACTTCTAAATCTGCTCAATCCGTAAAGTATGAACTCTTATGTCTATCTAATAAGAACTTTTCTAAAATTGCAATTAATAGCTGAAAATAAGAACAATTATCTGTCCTAAAATCAATTATTAGTAATTTTTTATGCATCTGTTTAAGCAATCATTTCCATTTCTCTTTTTTTGTGTGTTATGTGTAAATTAAAATGTATCAAATGAAAGTTGGGTATGGATAGCTGCATGGATAAAAATTAATAACTATGTTTAAATTCATTTATGTTTATTTTAAAGGGTTAATTTCAGGCTAATTCTTTCATAGTTAGGACAATGCTTGTGGAGGGGTATATAGGTGTTTATATCAATGTAATGTGAAGCATATTTAGCATACAGGGCAATGTGCCCAACTGAATGCATGACCCCAAAGAGGCAGTCATATCATTGCAATGGTCACAGATGTATTTACTGCACCATTGACCCCTTCTAGCTCTATGGACAGGGATTTATAAGTCGGCAGAAAGACCGCTCTTCTCCTTATGTAGCACTCTTTAATTAATTTATATACGTGATTCCTTCATCAGACAGATGCACATTTCTGTACTGGACAAGGATCATGTCCTTCAAATAATATCATGCTGCCAGATGCATATTCCTGTCAGTGTGATTTTATGCTAGCATCTTTATATTACATTGGTTGTGACTATATATCTGGAAGCAGGCTTTGGTTTGGCTATGAACTTTTATTCTGAGATTGAATGAATGTTTTGATAAATTTTTAAGTGAAAAAAATCTATGTAGCCTATTTCTACTCAACATGCTAAAGTAAAATATAATTTAAATGTCCATCTGTGCGGTCTATTTAAAATAGTAATTTAAATTTAAAAATTAATGTTAAAATCTAAAAATAAATTTATTCCTCAATTTTAAATGTGCATTAATAAAATATGTTGTGTTATTAGTACTGGCAGTGATCTAGTTTATTCTTTTTAATCTTTATTAAAAATATATTTTTATGTTTTAAACCTCTGCTACTCCATGAACTAGTGGCAAGGGCAAAGGGTCAATAAAATAAAAGTTGGATTTTTAACAGCGCGTATCTGCCTACTCTATAAATTTTCTAGGTTCAAATGATCTAGTGGCACCTTGTCGGCAGATACGGTAAGACTGGAAACTTCTTCAGATCCTCTGTGACCATTATAATATATATATATATATGTTCTAACATGCCATTTGTAGTCTCACTTCCAGACAATATATCATATAAAATAAAATGGGTTAGCTCAGTTAACGATTACGTTGGTTAAATGCAAATAATTGATAAATAAAATATACTGCATTATATTAAAACATTCTACTAGCAAAAATAATGAAAAGGTTCAGTTTATAAAATAAATAAATAAATATTTATTATACCATGCGACTTGGAAGTGAAATACAGATGACAAGAAAGATTACATTGAGCCAATATCCCATAGGATACTACCTCAATGGCATAAGAACACTATCCCCCTATTATTATCTCAAATAAATAAACTTATAGTATTCTTACGACTTTAATAAATCCTACTCATTAAGATTAAACTAATAATTAAATTGTAATCTATTTATCTATAATAATTTAGCTCAATAAAATCTCAGGTTCATAAACTTATTCTAAGTTAATTAAAATCACTGTAGTAAAACATGATAAGCGATTTTTATGTCATACTCTACTACACTTAACTAATAGTAATAATAAATAATAACAATAATATTCTTCATTGGATAGACTAATTTTATACATCTTTTTCTCTTCACTATAATCTTTTATTACCATAATAAAATAATAAAATACTATAATATAATCTTTTATCTTCATATAATAACATAATATTATTATGTGGTAGCATTTGATAATTTGAAAAATATATGTGTGACAATGGATAGCATATAATTCAATGTACTATTATAATAATCAATTTATGATCATAAGATAATGTAAAAATGTGATTTTTTAAATAATAAATTCCAAGAAAATATTCAAATTCTTAAAAATAATACTTTATTTATTTCTGTGCAAAAATTTTATGTTTGATTCAATTATTCTGTGTATACTATGCATTTTAATGGAAAAGAAAATAGTCTGAACACACAAATTTTGAAAAACCAATTTAACAAAGTTTTATTATAACAATAAAATAAAATAACAATTTATTTACAATATTTACATTTGACATCTCAAATTTGCACTGTTATACATTTCTTATTAATTATAGTTTTTTAAAACAATAGAGAATCTATTTAAGTCTTCACTCTGACTTAAAAATGATAATAATAAAACAATACAATTTTATTTATCTCTTTGTGATTAATCTTTTTGATGAAATTACATTTCTTTATACTTATTTTAACATATCATTTCTTTAAATATTATTTCACTATGCTTCCTTTTAAAACATCCATTGAAACATAGTACAGAAAACACAAAAAATAATAATATCGAGCAAGGATATTTTTACTAAACAATTTTCATTTTGCAATTTTGAAAATACTATATAAAATATCTACTGTTACTTTATTACTAGACTATGTGGACATAATGATTATTAAATACAATATATCCTACCTAACATTACTCTAATACTAAATAGCCATAATCATTGATATATTCCTTATTATTTAAATAAATACGAAATTGTACCTATGCTTATTGTTTATATCATTTTGATTTATAACATTATATCTTAAAAATATGCAATACTCATAAAAATAAAATAAAATAAAAATATTTAAAAGTTATTTAACATTTCAAAGAGCAACTTTGCTTTAGTTATTTTATTCCTAAAATTTATTTTATTTCCAAAAACAAATTTAGAACATATTCTATGATTTTTTTTTTCCTTTTGTGTCCATTGGATTTTCAATTCCAGCTTGCACAAACTCTACTCCTTCTTATAAGTAAATGAACTTATCTTATTCAGACAATAGCATATCTTAAACTCTAAATTATTTATTATTTCTTTACAAAATATTCAATACTGTGCGATAAAGTTACTTTGAAAATCGAGGCCTAGGGAAAAAAACTAGAGTCTAAATCATAGTACATATTGGATAAAAATACCATGGCACAGTGTATCTATAAAAATAGAAGCATGACCTATCCTGTTTAATGTTCTCCACTACTATCAATGATGTCAAAGCTATTCTTTCAGCTTTATTGAAACATCAATACTTAAAGAAAATAGACACTGCCCACAAATAAATATACAACTACAGGGCATTGTTAACTGTACTGTATACTTAATAAAATTACAAAAATGTTATTTGTATTCTCCTAATACATCCTACCTTAATATCATCTCTTGGTTTCATGTTCTCCAGATTACTCCCATGTCACTATCTTATCAACATTTCCTAATACATTTATCAAATCTTACACCGAAAAATGACTAACTCACATATTCAAAATAATAAACAAAATTCAATTGTAATTAAAATGATCTCTCTAATCTACAAGAAAAGTCAGTTTTACCTTCCTATCTCATATTCTTAAATCATATACAAACTAGTCATATCAATACTTTGAATATCCAATAATATTAAATTTTTAAAAGAATCATATAACTATTCATCATCATGTGTTATATTACTAATACAAAAAAATAAAGTATGCACATTCCCAGAAATAAATCCTAACCTCATAATTTAAGTGTGTTGTACAAATGTGTTTACATATAATTTAACATTTATACTTCCATACATTATAATTCATTGGCAATCTGCAAAAAAGAAAGCAAAAAAAAATACATCATAAAATATATCAATATTCAGAACTATTACCTAAGTGATATCAACTGGTAACCACTTATGACATCTTCATTTCCATCAATTAAATATAACATTGCATACATGAAATACATCCATACTTTTACATTTAAAAATGTTAACTTATTTAAATTATCAAATTATTTTACTATAATATTATAATATCATTAATACTAAATTAATGTTCATGTTCCTACTCTTCTAATTAAAATAATATATTACACTTTAAAAAGTTAATAAGATAAATCAAGACAATAATTATGTATATCTTAAGCTGATGAATATTCTTTATAAAGTTCAAATGTTTTTATTTTCTCGTGAGTTTTTTTTTTTTTTTTTTTTAAAAAGTTCTCCTAGAGCTTTTTAAAAACCTCCCCCATTGCTAAGTTTCTCTTGCTTGACAATGAACAACAATCCAATCTTGGCACATGCAGTGTAACTCCTTCCAGTGTGATGAGTGAAGTTTTAAAAATGAATAATAAAAAATAAGCGACTTCTAAAAATCTTGGAAAAGTAATAAAAATAATCACTGATCTGTTCTGGAAAAGTTCATAGAATAATAGTTTATGGTTTTATTGTCCAGAACAATGATTATTAAAATAATAAAATCATAAGATTGAAAATAATAACTTGAAGCTTCCATTCTAGAAAATTCTGTATGAGCTTGGTGATGCATCATGTCCCAGTGGCTTAACTATGGGCAATCCAGATAAAACTTTATGCGCAATTTTAAAATATTTCCATTTCTATAAGTTCAGTAATTGCTGGTTTATAATCAATTTTTATAGGTTTACTCTTCAGGATAATTTTACTTTTTATTATCCATTTATAGCTGTTTCATTATTGCTAAAAATTATCAGTTTTTTTAAAATAAATTCTAGCAACAAATGCGTATAACCCTATATAACATAGGTTTTATTACATACATTTTTCTAAAAATACTTTCCTTTATTTTTTTTACTTATGATGATAGTTTTTCTTGAAAATATTTATAATGTTTTCCTTCAAAAAGGATAAAAAAATTATATTCATAGCATTATATTTTCATAAAATTATTATAAATAACTTGTCATATTATTTGTTGGCCTTGGACAAGAGTATCTCGCTATTATAAAACTGCATTGTTACTTTTTACTTTGCAAATAAATTTTCTGTTAAGCTTTCTGTATAATGTCCAAAATAATACTTTGCTTACTGGAATAGTTCTCTTTGTCAATACTATTAATATTGCATTCACAATTATTATACTTATTTTTAAAATATCCTTAATTAAATACGTTTCACTTATTGGCATTTCCATATTTTTTTACTGCAAAGTTATATTAAGTTTCAATGAATAATCCTGGTAAAAGGGAACTTTAAATTAGCAATGCATATTTTTAATAAAGTTATTAAAATATATTTAATCTACACTCTCTTTGCAAATACTTTAAAATAAATGTCCTATTAGTTTGCAAATATATTATATGAGAGCACTAAAAATTGACTAAAATAAAAATTTTAAAAATTACTATCACATCGATCACTACTGACACACACAAATCAACCATGCAACAGTATTTATACCTTACAAAATACCTCATCCTATTGGTTGATTCTTACTTTTCATTTGATACTGAATTTGCATATTACTACTGTCTTATACAATTAAATTTAAAAATAAAATATGACTCATTATAATTTTAAAATATTATTTTAAAAACATTAATCTTAAATCAATTATTATACTTTACTAAAATTAATTAAACACTTAAAATGACTTTAAAAACAATATTTAATAAAATTATCCCACCTTTAATATTTAATTTATCTATTTTATTTTAAAAAAATATTTAATTTTTATTAGCTATACTCATCTTATAATACTATTTAAAACATTTTATAATGACTGATTTAGTATTTCCCTTATAATAGGCAAATAAATATATTCAATTCTATAATGCAATTTTTGAAATATTTTGAACTTTGTTAATATAAATACTAGCAAGCATGTGTGTATAACCATATATTATACAGGTCACATGACTAATAGCTGAGACAGATTGTATCCAATTTTCTGTCTGAAAATAAATAATAAATTACAACATTTATTATTTTAAATAAAATAATACGATAATACAAAATTTGGAATAATAATTTGGAAAATATAGAATTAAATATAACTTTTTCCTATCATAAAACTTACTTTTAGAATATATGATATAAATTATAATTATTAAATATAATTTATAATTTTAAATATAGCATTTATTTAATTACAAGTTTAAACTACTAAATTTAACTTTTAAACATACTTTAAGTATTTATAACTGCATTATTTATTATGGCCAGCTTTTCCAACCATATGTAATTAATATTTTTAGCTTTACTTAACTGTTTTGAAGTTATTTATCATAATTTAAAGCATTACATATTTTTATTTAGCTTTAAATTGTACTTTTAAGATATTATCAATACAATATAACTATTACCCAAGAGAACACACTCTAAATTTAAATTTTTTTAGTAACGTGCTGTGATGAGCTGATTCTGACCTATAGAAAATGGCACAATATATATATATATAAGTTGTAGATTAGTTCATTCAATGGTATAATGTATTTAAATAAGTTATATTTTACTAATAAATTATTATATTTATATATTAATAGATGTGTTATGATTGAACATTAACCTATTGCACATAAATCATATTGATTTGCTTTGTTAAGATTCTTTTGCAAAATATAAATTAGATAAATCCTCTAAACAAAGATGTCTGCATTTTACTTATAAAATTTTATTCGTTAAGATACTGTCATTCATGAACATGGCATAATTTTGGCTGTCTGAAGTTTAATTATTAATTTTAAATAAATATCAAAGCTGTAGAATCATTATGTTCTTGTATATCAGAAATTATATCACTTTGCAGTAGCAATACCCTATATATATATTATATATTTATAATATTTTTTCTTGAAGTAGATCATATGTGGCAAAAAATATATAAGTAATATCTGCATATATAGGGTGTCTTACTGTATGGTCTCCATTTAATTAGTTACTTTAATTTCTTTAAGTATGTACTAAATTGAAAGTTCTGATAGACTTTAGTTCTAGCTACTACTAATGAACTTCCCGACAAGTGCTAAAAGATCTATGCAATTATTAATTATGCATAATAATAAAAAATAATAATGCTGAGCTGTACATTTATAAGTTTACATGGTACCATGACATGCTGTTTAAACACTTGCATAATGATAGGGTAACATATTTGGGGAAAGTAATATCCTTGAATTGACTCATTTTAGCACTTGTAGCACTCAAAAGTTTTATTAAACCCCAAGCAGAAAATTTATCTTTGTGAAATATTTTAATGCCATGTCTAATTCTATCTTTCTAATGTAATTTTCAACACATTTTCTCAGTGAAAACAGAAAAAAAACATTACACTTTAAGATATCTTTATAATTTAAGCAATGATCCTTTTCTCATAAAACCTAAGATGAAGTTCCTCATAAGACAATCTTTTAGAGATCTTAAATTATTTATTTCTTACACATTTGTAGCCCAACAAACATGATTTTTCATTACATACAACAAGTTGAAGATGATATTCATAGGTAATAGGGTCTTGCCAATGTAATTTTAAAATGTATAGATCATCCTTATTTATACTTTACTAATGTCTTTATGTTGCATTGATATGGTGCTCAAGTCTGTATTACATATGATAAACTAAATAAATTAGCTGCAATCAAGATGTTAAGTTCATGCCATAGATTATCTTTTAAACTGGCACAATTATCAACATACTCCAAATCCAGACTATGAAGAAGATAAAATTTTAATTTTTGTTTTTAATCAATGGAAATTAATAATTTCATTATTTAAATTATTGCAGTTTGCTCTCTAATTTATTACACTGTCTAACAAAAGTTTCAGAGATCACAATTGTAAAAATTAAAAAATAATGCACACCTTTGGTGTACAAACATCTAATTTCAAGCAGCACCATATACTTTTTGATTAAATATGTCAAATGTCTTAACCAAATCAATAAAATATTATTATATAAATTATTTTAATAATCAATATTTCTTTTGCTTTTACATAAAAAAAAAAAACAGCAACCATATCTATGATGCATCTTCATTCTCCAAAATTACATTAAATCTCCCAGTAACTTATTCAACAAAATCATCGAATGTGTTTTTACTATAATGTATTATAATAACATTTCATGATGATCACTGTAATCATATTTACTTTATTTATTTTTAACATGAAGTTAATTTTAAACTTCGCATGTTTTGTTAATTTTCTGTAATTCAGTACTCACACTATAACCGCATAAGCTAATATTTAATATTTATTAAATCATAGGCTGAGCACAATGCCATTAACAAAAAGTAAATGTGTTATTTTATATCAAGGAAATGGAATATTTAAACTTTGCATAGATTTTCATAACATTAACCAATCAGTCACTTTACACAGAGCTACGATTATATGAACCGTGACTCTCAAAAGCACCCAGCCTATTGTTTAATATATATTAAATATTAATTTTGTGTTTATGCATTTATAGTGCCAGTATTTATTTGTTTTTAGAAATTGGAACAAAGAACAACTCATTTTTTGCTAGTTATGACTAAAAACATGATGGTTTCATGTCGGATTTAAGTCACTCTAATTCCGTCTTTTTTAACGCTACCATTAAGATTTTGCATTATTTTTAAGGGTTAAAAAAGTTCCATAAGATGCTGCCCTCTCTTGAAGTATTTTAGAAGTAAAAAATCAATAAAACTGACTTTGAAGGTCTAACAAAGGAAGAGGGCCATACATTCTTGATGCTGATTGGCTGCTAACTTTTGACAACAAAGGAAATGGATTGTCAACAACTAAAGCATTACGATTTCTTTTTTTTCATTTCAAAAATGATAAACGAATATTTTAGACCATTTTAAAAGTATTTTTTGACAAATTATAAATTATTTTGATAAAATATGCTAAAAATAAAATTATTTTAGAAAAATAGTTAAGACTTTAGCAAAAATTATTTATTTTTCTGAAACATAAAATTGGGAAAGAAATCACTGACATCAGCAAAACTTTTTGGTTGGTGAGTAAAGTTCATTTTAGATTTGCTACTATTGAATATTTTTATAATTATAAATAAAAATTTATTTTTAAAAAAACTTTTGTTCACTTTCATAACCTGACAAATTACTAATATACTTTTTACAATGAAACTAAAGTGAATATAAATTAAAAGATGAATATATTTTGATGCTTGAGTTTGTGAATTAACCAATTAAAAGTTTAGACTTTTACCTCACTCGGCCAATAAAATAATCAGAAAAAAGAGGTTAATATATGGCAGCACAACTTCATAAATCTACATATTCTTAAAATTTTCAATATTTTGAGGCTAACTAATTTTATATCACTAAAGTAACTGGAATTATTCTCTGGGTTGCACACCTGTTGTAAAATATGCTTCAGCTGTTATACACTTCTTACAGGAACTCTTCTACATCAATCTGCCAAATGACATCATTATGTGAAATCATGATGCCCTTCAGCATATGTTTTTTGTAAAGGGTGTTTCACATATGTCAATTTTTATAATGATCAAAAGGTCAAGCAAGGTGAAATTATGTTTTTGTTTACAGAAAACAGCAGGGAAAATATTGTAATGCTTGAAACTGATTACAAGCAAGCTGATCTCTAATAACACAAGTTTATGAGTGGTTTAATTGAAATGAAAAATTCACCACACCCCTAAAAAGTATTACAAGTGAAGTCCAAAGTCAAATGGTTTTTTATGCAAATGGTATTTTTATCTCAAATTTAGTTTATAATGGTCATGTATTTTATCTGCAAGGTTTGAAACATTTACATGATGTTGTAAAATGTAAACATCTTGTTTTGTGGCAAAGAAAAGAGTGTAAGTTTTACCCCAACAAAGTGTCATCACTCAAAGCCTTGAGAATAAAATTTTAATTAAATTTAGCATGATTTAGCTTATCTATTCTCATATTTGCTTGATCTCACTTTGTTAATTTTTTTTTAATTTCTCAAATGAAAAAAAAAAGTGTCTGAATTTTTTTTTTTTGAAGACTTAAAAATAATGGACAAAAAAGACAGGATCATTAAAAGGCATCACTTTGCAAGTATTTTCGAAATATTTTGAAAAATAAAAACACATTGAGACTAGTGTATTAAACTTATAATACTTAAAAATATTATTTTTATTATAAAATTCCAGTTACTTTTGGGTACCCCCTCATATTTGAAAATTTTTCTAGGTACTTTATTATTCTCTGTTGTTCTACTGTTTATTATATGTATGTGCACTTGTTATAGGTCAATTATTTAATATAATAGTTTATTAATGTTATTGTTAGTAAAAATAGATCCAACATGAGATAATTTATAACTTTTAACATTTCACACAACCCACCTCTCTCAATGCCATCTCATATTGCTTACCCACCTGATCATGCACATGTTGAAAAGATAAATAATCACCAATATATGTATTTCATACTAAACCAGCAATCATCAGTTGGTCTATATTACTATCCTCACACACATATATAATCAGTACTCAGCTTTGTAAAAGTCTGAGTTCGAACCCTGCATATATTACATATATAAATGCAGGTTTAAGCCTGTACAATGTATTAATTTATATAAATAGTGTGTAAAAGGTTTGCCCATCCCTCGCATATGTATGTATAAATGGATTATTCTCCTGTACATGATGGGTCAGAATGACTAATATGTCATCATAGGTAGGATGACAACCTTGACACTAATAAGGGCTTTGAACATTTCATTATCAGATTTTCAATGAAATGGAAGGCTAAAGAGTTGTGAGTTGAAATAGTTTAAAGCCTGCTCATTAAAGTATAAAGATTAGCTATCTTAATATAAAGCTGTGTACTGATTATATATATGTGTGAAGATACTAATCTAGACCAACAGATGATTGCTGGTTTAGCATGAAATACATATATTGGTGATTATTTATCTTTTCAACATGTGTGTGATTAGGTGGGTCAGCAATATGAGATGGCACTGAGAGTGGTGGGTCGTGTGAAAGTCTGAGTTCGAACCCACATATATTATATATATAAATGCAGGTTTAAGCCTGTACAATGTATTAATTTTTAACATTGTAAAATTACTTGAAGCTGGGCATTTTTTATGACAACTTGAAGGGAGTTTTGCCATTTTTAAGAATTTACATATTTTAATTTTTAATATTGCATTGTATAAAGTCTATTTATTATCATAGATTTTTTAAAGTATTAATTTCCAAAAATTCCTCGTTTTAAAAAAACAAAAACAACAAGAAAGTAATTTCATTTGTAAAATAAATATCTTAAAATGACAGTATATCCAATTTCATTTGTAACTTTCAAATGGCATATTGTGCTCTTATTAGTAAAGTCAGCATGTCAGATGCTATGTATCTATGGTTTATAAAATTTATTTTTTAAAAAAGCAAAAAATATACAATTACAAAGGGATCTAAAGTTTGATTTTATATATAAAATGTATTCTTTAAATATTTATTATGAATTAAATTTATATTTGTAATGATAATGATTGTGGATATTAACAAATAAATAATCAAATTATTTACTTCTTGGATATTTGTAAATGGATTTGAATAACAGAAGTGATAGAGCCCAGGCTACCCAATGCATAAATTTTTACAATCTTCCTCCAATGTAGAAATACAATATATATTTGATTATCTTTACAACGATTAATTTTATGTTAAACTTTGAATATAATATAGAAATAAGTAGTCTTTTTTAAATCAGCCAATAAACATCACATGATCACCATTTCTTATGCTTGCTTATAACTGCTATTAAAACAAGCAAAACTCTCGATATGTAGTGCCACTCAATGCATTATGGTTATAGTTATTAAATACCAAAGAGACCAAAATGTATAGGTACTAGACTGAGTCCACACCTATATGAATGTATAAGCGAATGAGCTTGGGTTGAAAATATGTTTTCAATTTAAAACTCATAGTTTTGTAGTTAAGTAGATATAAAAGGTGGCTGGAGGGTTGCATTAGATCCTAAGATCTAGGTGCAGTGCTTTCAGATCTAAGGCTCCTCACTGATGAAGGCTACAAGACAGAAACTAGTCTGAAAATATTGAATGAGTAGGCACTAGATGGGGATTTTATGCACAAGCCTTCTGGCATCCATTGATTATTCTGGTGTGCACTGAGTGGCAATACATATAGAGAATTTTGCCTGTTTTCTTTTTATCAGCTTAATATTAATAGACAAAGCAGAACATTTAATCAAATTCATTTTAAAATAATTTTATTAATGTTGAATAATATTAAATTAACTTACACTATATATGTATATATAATAATTAGAAACAAGTCAACATTTAGACAATCCCAACATAGATAACAATCAACAATTTCAAACTGTTGTCAAGCCAATCTCTTTTTAACAATAAAGGTGGAATCCCTTAAAATGAGAGTGGAATGTCACTTTTATTTATGGTCCCAATATTTATGTAGACACTAATGATTATATATTATGTTCTTTCAAGCAGCAATGTTTGATGAAATTAATCAACCAATATCTGCTGGACATATGTTTCTATAGTAAACCAACATTATCTTCAATCTAGAATCTTTATTTAAAAAATATATGGAATGTAACATGATATTAAAGATTGAACATATTTAGTTATAATTTATTTAAAGCCTCAATAACCCAGAGTTTCCAATCAAACTATATTTTAAAATAATATTGTTCTCTTGTACACATTTAAAGGTGTAAATAACTAATTAAACACAGTATGTATGTGTAATAATATTAAATAATGTAATTCAACTTACATAATGTATAGACCACAAAACTGTATAAATAGATTGCTTAATCTTTCATTGGACATTGACACATAAAAATCATTATATTTTATAGATGGCGTAAGTTTGATTAACATCATTCACTATTATTACATAATCATATGATATCTAATTATTTATTTATATTTTTAAATGTGTATTTGAAAACAAAGAATAAAAGAACTTTTTATGTAATAACATTAAACTAGAAAATGATGCTTTTATTATATTAGCATTAAATTAAAGTGAAACTAAAAATAAACGTAATTGAAAACAAGGAATAAAAAAAAAAACCTTCTCTAATAACATTAAACCAAAAAGAATGTATTAATTACATTATCATTAAGTTAAGTTCAAACTAATAATAAATTTAATTAAAACAGTCTATGTGTTTGTGTTTGAATTTCTCAAATGTAAGCAATGAAAAAAAATCTTTAATAAGTGCCTCATTTAAACCTAACTTTTATTTAACTATCTCTACCACATGCAACTTCAAAATCAAAAGAATAAACTGACCTGCTAACCTGACTATACACTATGGGTTTAACCAATAACAACAAGCACATGATGTGCTATGCACAATATACAGCCAACTCTCCTCTGACTTAAGTTTGGTCATGTGACCCTAAAAGAAAAAGTAAAAACTAGTAATACTATAAAGAGAAAGAGTCTGCTAACCATACTCTGCTGCTTCTGAGTCTTAGGAGTATGATAAATTTAGGAACAATACCTAACTCTTATTATGAGATTCCAGATTAACTATGTATCCTCAGACCCTGTTCCTTTCTGTAGTCTTATGGGTGGGACAATATCTGAATGTTATGCTCTCCTTGGCATCTTACAGGTTTTAGGTTAATGACAGACTTTCGTTGTCTACATCAGGGTGACCAGGGTGAGATCATAGATTATATATATTCTCACCCTGGTCAACCACATCCAAAATCAAAAGCCATTACACACAGTATGCTACACTCCACATATCTGATCTATCAGCCAAACTGCTCCATTCATTGTCAAAATTGAGAAACCATTTCCTCCCCAAGCTCCACAGCCACAACTTATCTAATTTTACAAACTCAAACAAACACAAAATAAAAAAAACCTATATTTATTTAGCTATTAGACTTCGTATACCTGCCCATACACTAAATAACAATAATTACTAATCACAACCTATATTTTTAAAAAAAAACTAATTTCATAATATATGTTATATATACACAATTTTTCTCTTGTTTCTTTATGTTGATTGGCTTATTGGCCATCTTTGGGCATTCCCATGTTCCTAATTCAGCTTGTCTGGCAGTCACCATTCTTCATACCCATATTGCCATTTCAGTCTAGTACTGCTACTTATTCTACTGTGATTTACATAGTTCCATTATAGTCCCTTATCCTCTTTACTGATCACAAAACCTGAGTGCCCCAATCATCTTTTCTCCTATCTATATGCAGGTTATAGTCCTGTTTACTCATACCTATCATGTTTAGTAACTCAGCAGCTTCCTCAGTGGTTGCTTTTCTTATTTTTAACATCATTTGTTCTATTTTCTTTGTCAGATTGTATCTAGTGATCTGAATATTGCTTTCCATCAGATTGCATGCAACTAGTATTCATAACTCTGCCACTTGTCATTTAAAAAACTAAGAGTAACTCTCTTGTTTCTGTTCCCTATATTTTTCCTGTTTGATCTAGTATCTCATTAACTTCTGTTGGTTCTCAGACCAAAATGTATCTCTCAACTCCCTTTGATTCATCAAATGTTGTGGGTTGTTAGAAAAGTGAGTCCTACCATGATTACATGTTTCCTACTAGATTGCTACATACAATTGCTATTTTATTTTCCTCACCCATTGAGTTAATGCTGAAGTATTTCTGTAAGCTTTACAAATGTTCTATGTGATCTCCCATTGCCCAGCAAACACTTGAATCTTTAGAAATTGGTTTGCATTAATCTAAGCTGGTGGGTACTTCATTGCAACTTTTTGCCTTTCAGCTATTTTTACACTATTTCCCTGAGTTTTTTCTTCATCCTGTGCTCACTTTCATCTATTTCTTCTCTTTTCTTTTTGCTCAGCTTACCTTTATTTTCACCCATGCTTTCTTCTTTCACCACATTTCTACCCCCCCCCACTGACTACTCTTTTTTTCTATTCTTAATCTGTGTTCAAATTCCTGAAATTTCTTTTGAGTTGCTGAAATCTTGATTTAATTTTTCATCTAACTCTTGTATTAATTTTCTCATGATAGTCTCCATTGTGCTCTATTTCCCCTTCTGTCTTCTGTTAGTTCATTTTCTTCTCTGACTGAGTTTTCATCTACCTCCTTTTCCCCTCTCTACCCTGACTGTTTCACACTAGCACTGCTTGTTTTTTTTATATATGTATCTCTGTCTATTCCTAATAACAAACATGCTAGGATTAACTTCCTAGCACAGAAGTACTGTGCTATATTTCACAGTTTAACTGTATTCTGGCTATTCTCCCTACCTACATTTTATTCTATATCTTGATTCTAATTATTAAAACAAAAACAACAATTTCTCTTTTCTTTCTTTAAGACAAATAAACTAAAATGCTTTAGTACTATTAATTTTTGATTCTTATTATTTCCTACCTCCAACACTCTACTCTTTGAGATGGCCTTAATTTCACATAATCATTTATTAACATTTCCTGCCCAGTATATTTATGGATGTCAGTCCATTCTGTCTCCATGTGCCAATCCTATGCTTGCAAAACAATTATACTGGAAAGGATGAGGAGAGTAATCATGGCTTTTTCACAAATGCCCACCACTCACTAGTCACTCAGGGTTAGTGGTACTTAGACCAACAGAAATGTGTATAGGTAATGGAGTAAGAATCAGAATAATTCAATTATTCAATAACTAAAGTATGCACATATTTTTGAACTAAATAAATAATATATAAAATAATGAAAATAGATTAAATAACAGTGCTCAAATATTTAATGATCATAATAGCATATATATTTTTTTCTACAGACAAAATGGCTAATTATTACAAATATTAAATAATTTTTATCTTTAAAATGGTTAGTCTGATTTAATATAAAGAACTTACAACTTCTAAATGTAATATTGAGAATGTGCATTAATATAAGTTTAAAATTCGCTGGGGAAGGTAGATTGTTCAGATTCATAAAGAAAGTGAATTTACACAGAAAACACTGTGGCCACAGAAATGCTTCAGAATGGAAAGTCTTTTTCTTTTTAAATTTCCAATGGCATGATAATGAGTCATGATACTTGCAGAGGCACAGTTGGATAGATGCAGGTTCTTTAATTTTGGATGGTTATAGAATTGTGTAGCAGCTTTTGTTTCTTTGTGGACCAGTGGTATACAAGCCCAGCATATTTAGAACATTACACCATCAGTTCATAGTATTTGGAAAATATCTTACCTTTTTAAAATCAGCTTACAGAAATATCTAATGTTATGGCAGTAACAACAGCATAAAATCTCAGCTGGTCTCCTGATTTTTCAATTTATACTTCTCCTTTCTTTTTTTTCTAGAAAGTCCCATTCTCCTTCAAAATGTTTACTATTTCTCTATCTTATCCTCTGGAATCTGAGGTCTGGTCTTTTTGTCCTATTTTTTCTTTTTACCAAGAAAACATTTTAGCATATTTTTTTATCTCAAAAAGTTTCATTAAATAAACACTTTTTTAAAAAATAACTTAAAACAATACCTACAGTAAAAGCATTCCATAGATAAAAATCTGTTTCAGTGTCTTTTATCATTATTGACATAATTTTTTAAAAAAAATAATTCAATATTAGACACAAAATCAAATATATACATTATATGCTTTTCCAGAAGATTTTTTTATGTATGTTTGACTATACAACAACATACACACACATATTTCATTGACATAAATGAGCACAAACTCCTCATTAAGTCAGTTTTAGTTATTTATTTAATCATTTTGAAAAACAAATCAAATATATTGATTAATATGTATGTAATAACCATATCTATATATGCATGGCTACATAATCTTTTAAACTTGTAATAGGGTTCAACCCTGGTTTTTTTACAATATATATTTAGTGAATATGAATATTATCACACCCATGCATTATAAATATGTATATATATATATATAAATATATGTAATGATAAATAAATATAACTTTAAATGGAAGTAATTGTATCTCCCACTGCTCTTTCAATTTATTATTCACAATTACATTATTCTGATTTAAATTTTTATTCTAATTTTATTTATATTTGTATACTACTTTTAAAAGCATGTACTAACACATTAAAAGCCTTGACAACAGATTGAGGATTCTTGATAGTTTGATCTATTATTATGTGCTATATATAAAAAACATTTAGCGGAATTATCCGTGAAAGATTTTTATTTGTGTGATCAAGTTGAAACATTGGAATTTTTAAATTAAAATCTTACATGGATGAACCCACAAAATATATTCTTTATATCTGCATACATTCATATATATATATGATCAATAGATGACGTTTTACCAAAACCACCGAAACAAGTGTAAATTTGTTTACATAAATGAGAGAAGAGTCAGAATTCACTATCTCTTTCATTTGCTCACCCTCAGATCGTATATATATATATATAGAATGGGTTTGAACTCAGACTTCCAAGCTTCCTACAGCTATTCATTCCATGTGAAAAAGATAAATGATCTCCAATATACATATTTTGTATTTAAATATTATATATATATACACATACATAGGTTGAAAAATACTACATTTTTTAAAAGAATAGTATACTAAATAATACAATATTTATTATAGGGATTTGAGCACACATTTTCAAGCTCTCTTCAGCTATGCACTCTATTTCATCGAGTTGTGTTCAAATCCCCTATATGACAACCTCATGAATACATACATATAAACCACTAAAATATTTATCACAGATATATAAAACTGTATGTATGTTTTAATAGTTCTGGTGCATGGGCATGCTTTGATGAATTCAATCGCATTGACATTGAAGTGTTATCTGTTGTCGCTCAACAAATAAGCACAATTCAGAAAGCCCAGCAACAGGGGGTAAGGTGTTGAATTATTTCAATTTATCCCTCAAAGTTCACTAAACATTTGTGTAAATTTTATTATTTCTATTATCTAGGCAGATAGATTTATGTTTGAAGGGACTGAACTTACTCTAAAGCCAAGTTGTGCTGTTTTCATTACTATGAATCCTGGTTATGCTGGAAGAACTGAATTGCCTGACAACTTAAAGGTACTACTTACTATCAAAACTTGTTTGTATTAGTTTCTGTATTTATTTATAACTGGTTTTCAATTAATAAAAAACATGTTGAGTTTGAAATTAGCTGTTTTTTTCCCAAAGGAATGCAAAACAGGAATATCATATTAGTTGACTCTGATATCTGCCACTCCATCATCTTGGTATATTATGTGTGAAATTGTAAAGAAACATTTGTAGAATATATTATAGACCACCAGTTTATTCACCTATCACATGCCTTTTCTTGATTAATGAAACTAAATGAGCAGTGAATGAAATGAAATATAAAATAAAATCTTGCATTGAACTTCTGATATTTGTTTCTTCTAAACAAAATATCCAGTGATCCTACCTACCAGTTTTTTTAAAGTCACCTGTTCTTTAAATATACACACTTTATCATTTAGAATATATAAGAAACTCATCCAATTCACCAAGTTAAATGTTGTTTTAATCATTAATGAAACTAACATTAATGTTTCTTCCATTAAAACTTATCACATGATCACCATTTCTTATGCTTACTCATGACTGTTATTAAAACAGGAAAAACTCTTCATACAGTAGTGTCATTCAGTGCAAGCCAGAGTAATCAATGGATACCAGAAGTTTGTGAATCAAATCCCTATCTAGTGCCTACCCATCCAATATCCCCAGATTAGTTTTTGGCTTGTGGCCTTCATCAGTGAAAAACCTTGATCTGAGAGCAATGCACCTAGATCTTAGGATCTAACACAACCCTCCAACAGCTATCTTTTATCTCTACTTAACTACAGAACTATGAAAATAAAATTGAAAACACAATAATATTTTCAATCCAAGCTCATTAGCTTATATATGGTACTGAATTGAGTTTAGACCTATATGACTATATAAGTTAATGACCTTGTATTTAAAATGTTATTGTTTTCAATTTTATTCTCATAGTTTTGTAATTAAGTAGAAATAAAAGATGGCTTCTGGAGGGTTGCATTAGATCCTAAGATTTAGGTGCAGTGCTCTCAGATCCAAGGCTCCTCACTGACGAAGGCCCTAAGCCAGAAATTGGTCTGGTGATATTGGATGAATAGGCACTAGACAGGGATTTTATGCACAAGCATTATGGTATTCATTGTTTACTCTGGCTTGCACTGAATGGCACTACTGTATGGAGAGTTTTGTCTGTTTTAATGAAACTTACGTCAGTCTTTCTTTTTACTTTGTTGGTTATATTATTTTAATAATGGATTTATTTTTTATTCTTATTTATAAACCGCGCTTTACATATAAAATCTCAAATCTACTAAAACTATATACATTCAAAAAACAACACATCTTTAGAATAAAGAAATTATTCTAAAAAAATTAATATGTTAAAGCGTTTCTTTAAAAAAAGAAATAATAATTTTTGAGAAAAATTCCAATTGACTTTTTTTTTTAAATGATGTATTACGATACAAACTACCAATTAATTTTTTAACTCTTTTTACTTTCTATCATTTATAATTCGATAAAAATCTCATTAATTTCCCGAGTTTTGGTAAACTTAATTTTATCTATTACTTTCTAACTTTCTCTTTCATTATTACATAATTATCCTTTGGAATCAATTTCTATTATTTTTTTCCTTTGACTGATGTAAACAAAGACTGGTTATTTATATCAATTTCATATCTTTTTTATATTTTTCGAATATCTTTATATATTGAAACGATATAATGATTTCACTTGATTATTGACATCCATTATTTAACAGCAAGTAGAAATGGGGGGGGGGGGGGTAAACATACGCATTTAATCTTTGGAAACCATCTAAGAAAAGCACGGGAAGGATTGTCACTAGCAGATCCTTTCATCATCATCATTTTCAAACACATTTATCCACTATAAGAGAAAGATCTCTCCAAGTTTAATCCAGTTTTTCTGATTTCTAGCCCCTCTTCTTCAAACCATAGCATAAAATATTTTTGTTTTATTCATTTGTCTTGTATGTGGGTACTTTTTAACTCTTTTCATTCTTCTGATATCCATCAATTATTATATTTTCAAGCAATATGTTGAGCCCAATACAACTTTAGCCTTTTCATTATTTCAATGAACTAATATCTGTTTGTTCTCTCACTGATATATTTTGTTTTTGATCTCTTCTTGTTAATTCTAAACAAATATATCTTCATATTTTACTGAGTTGTCTAAAGTCTCTGAATTGCTCTTCACTAAAGTGTCCAAATCTCAAAACTATAAATAAGAACTTATAAAACACATTTATTAAAAACCTACATTTTTAAACACATATGCATACTTCATTTTAATATTAAATTATTTTAACATAAGAACTCCATCCAAGTTCAATTCTATGAGTACATCATCTTTCCATCTTTAGTAGTAATCTGAGCAAGTTATTTGTGGCTGAAATACAAGACAATATTTATTTTTCTATCATTTTATTAACCTATTAAAACATTTCTTTTAAAAGCATTTAATTTCCTCACATAAAAGAACCACCTATGCTATGATTGAGTAATCATTGGATTCAAGATGATAAATAAAAAGAGCTACTCTTGAAAAATGTGAGTAACCATATCAGAGATGTAATATTGATGTTTGTGTAATACTCTATCTTTAAAAAAAATCCTTTAAATAATTTTTGACTTTGGTTTGGGATTTATTTTATAATTTAAACTTTTATCCTAGTTTTTGTTTTTATTGTATAAATCATAAAATCAGACCAATCTATACCACCTCCGAATGATACAAACACACCCTTTTGAAACTACTTTATAAATCTATGCATAACTGCTCATAATACCTATTGATTTTTATGTATTTTAAATCTTCATTGAAAAAATGCAATTAATAAAATATTCTCCAGTAGAAGAAATAACCATATATAAAATGTAGAAATTAATAAGATGCATAAAACTTTTGATTAGAATTATTCTTTATATAAAATTAAAATTTTAAGTAAAAAAAAAAGTGGTTGAATAGATACCACCATAATTTTGCAAAGTGGACTTGGGAAAAAAATGAAAAATTTAAATTGGAATAATTATAAAATTATATTATATAAAATTAAACAAAGAACTGAATTGGGATTTTTTATAAAAAGTACTTATAAAATATCTGAAAAGTGTATTAAATGTAAAGATTTTACTAAATTAATCTGTATATGACTTACGATAAAATTGTTGCATTATTTCTTTTAACACATTTTCAAAATATTTTTAAAGAGTATTCTATAATGGCTAACAAAAACTATAGAAATGCCTATTATATTCATATTAGTATCATATTCTTAAGATAATATAGCACAGAAGTGAAAATGTATACACAAATAATATTGTTTAATAAATGTTTATAGGAATTGATATAATTTAAAAGTAGTCATCAAAAATCAGATTAGTTGAAGCATTGATATTCAGTCCTGCAAAATATTTAATATTTCAATATAAATTATGAGCATATTTAGTAAAAATAGAAAGTATTCATAGATATAATCAAAAATCACTTGCTTTTTTTGGAAAGAGGCCATAAACATTATGAAAAGTTGTATATGAAAACATAAATTGTTTCTTGCAGTAGACAACAGACATTATAATGTATTGATATTTATCAAATTAGATCTTTCATAGATGAGTAATGTTCTAATATCAGTGCTGTAAAAGTGGTCATTTTGTGAGTATACACACAAATTAATAAATTACCTTAATCATATTAAATTCTAAGGCAAATTGTCATTGACAATTTTTAACTTTCTTTTAATAGTAGTTGACACAAGAAATCCATAAAGAAAGCTATGGTCAATCAAATCTGTCAAAATATTAAGATATCACTATTATTATAATTACTTCATTCAAGCATTACTATTCTTAGATAATTTTTGCTTGAGACAATTTGTACCTCACAGGTGCTGATTATTCATTTTGTGATTCAGTTTTAAAAAATTATTACCACCCTTCAAAATATGAATACCTCAGTTCACACTGATCATAGATTTGCATATTGATTAAAGGAATATAAATTAATGGTATATATATCTTCCTTGACTTCCTGTTAAATGTATTTAAAATACTGAGTTAATCTAATTCATCTTAGAGTATCAATTATATGGGTAACAGGCCCACCAATATTTTTCAGTGAATGTAGGTCTTAATTAATAAGGAGTGTCTAATTTTTTCTCTCAGATATGCATTTCATAAATGCAAATAGCTTACTCAAATTTAGGGTGTAACTTTAAATGTCAAGATCCTAGAAGTAAAACTCTCAAGTAAGGTAGCAAGCAAAAATTGATGACATTGAAGGTTGTCATTTGTTGCAGTACTTTGTAATTTTAAATAATCTGCATACCATGAACAAAGAATTTTATAGATAGTTATGGAAATGCAATCAGTTGTTAAGAAAAAGGTAGGATTTAATCTTTATCAGTATGAAAATATCACTTTTATATTGTTGAATCCTTTTGTATTTTTATGTGAATGTATTAAGTAAAAGAATCATTAAGTTAAAAGTTTAAATCAAAAATTTATTTATTGCTGTTGTTCATAACTTTGTCATATCTTACATAAATAACATCATCGTTTTTTTTACGCATATGTTATATGCATGAATATATGACTTCATTCATTTTTACAGAAGGATTTATTTATAAAAATCTATAGTACTGTTTTCTTCTTTTAAAATTTTAAAACATCTATGTACATTTTGATACAATACATAAACAAAAAAAAAAATAATGATTTGTTTTTTTGTTTTTTTTTTTTTAAAAAAAAAAGGTTCTATTATTTCTTATCTTTATTTCACTGAATGACGTCTGTCATTTCTGGATACAATTTTTGTTATTTGTTATTAATACTTTTCACTTATGACTATATATAAAAAAAATAAAATACAGTTTTTCTTTTTTTTTTTCAGAAAAAAAAAGTAAAAACAATAAAAAAAAACAATAAGTTTTTTTAATTTTCTTTAGCAAAAATAACTATTTTTAATGAGTTTTTGTAATTATTGATTACTATATTAAAATAAAAGTTATTATTTTTTTTCTGAACGTCTTAAAATATAAATAATATATATAAGTTTGTTATTGCAAATAGAGTAGATTCTGAAAATAATTTGAAATTGCTATTTTCTACAATACTGTAGATGAATTTCGTCTTAGATTTGATTTTTTTTTTTTTTTAATTATATTATAGATTGACTTCAAAATATTAATACTGTATATCAAAATATCTTAAAACGTTTTTATTATAAATCAACTTATTTTGAGATTAAGGGTAAACCAATTTTTAAATTTATTATATGTATAAATTATTTAAATTTGTTTAAGAAAATTATTAGCTAGTTCCTAAACGCTATTACGCTTTTCCAGCTCTAATAAATTAAAGTGCTAATTTAAAAAAAAAAAAAAAAACAGGATAAAAAGCAATATTATTAGTTTTTAGTCCTAATATCTGTGAATCTTGCTTAAATAATAGTAATACCCTTAGCCATATTCTCTTTAAGTTAGAGTTGATAATTTCATTGTGGAATATTAACTAAAAAAATTATTTTTAAATGCCTTCTAATTGTACTAACAACATAAGCTGTAATCATTCTTTTCCTGCTAATATTTTTATTAATTATATATATATATATAAAGATTACACAAATTCCCACACAAAATAAATTTTTAACACCTTTTTTGTTTTTTTTTTTTCATTTTTTTTCATGTGTCATAGCATCGACTGGGAAGCGAACCCACTAACCCGGGACAACTGCTTGTAAGGCGGCTGTGCTGATCACTCGACCACCAATGCTTATGTCAGACTTTGTAGCTGAAGATCCATGAATCATACCCTTTCATGTTTGCTCAAGAAATAAAGTGTCAGACTTTGGAGTTAAAGATCCATGAATCATACTCTTTCATGTTTGCTCCAGAAATAAAGTGTCAGACTTTGGAGTTAAAGATCCATGAATCATACTTCTTCATGTTTGCTCCAGAAATAAAGTGTCAGACTATGGAGTTAAAGATCCATGAATCATACTCTTTCATGTTTGCTCCAGAAATAAAGTGTCAGACTTTGGAGTTAAAGATCCATGAATCCATACCCTTTCATGTTTGCTCCAGAAATAAAGTGTCAGACTTTGGAGTTAAAGATCCATGAATCATACCCTTTCATGTTTGCTTCAGAAATAAAGTGTCAGACTTTGGAGTTAAACATCCATGAATCATACCCTTTCATGTTTGCTCCAGAAGTAAAGTGTCAGACTTTGGAGTTAAACATGTTTGCTTCAGAAATAAAGTGTCAGACTTTGGAGTTAAAGATCCATGAATCATATCCTTTTATGTTTACTCCAGAAATAAGGTGTCAGACTTTGGAGTTAAAGATCCATGAATCATACCCTTTCTTGTTTGGTGCAGAAGTAAGGTGTCAGATTTTGGAGTTAAAGATCCATGAATCATACTCTTTCTTGTTTGGTGCAGAAGTGAGGTGTCAGATTTTGGAGTTGAAGGTCCATGAATCTCACCTTTTCATATATGTGGCAGAAGTAAATGTCAGACTTTGGAGTTGATGGTCCATGAATCACCAGCTTTTTCACTTATACCACTTAAACTTATGTTTTAATAACTTAAAATTATTATGTATTTTCAAAACATTCAAAACTATTGTGATGTGTACTAAGAAAAGCTTAGTAATCTTTTAAAAAAGTAAGCTTAATTCTTTTAATATAATATGCTTAGCATGGTTTCAACAAGTTTATAATCATACTGACAGCAAAACGGCATAAAGTAAATTTACATAATTTATCAAGATAGATATTTTTCAGTGCACTAATAATAGAATGTAAATAAGTGAATTCACATAATCCAGTTTTTGAATGGAGGATGTTGAACTATTTTTTTATTTATAAGCACTCGTGTTATTGGCAATGTGCCAAGCCTTGTTGACTCTGTGTTTTGAATCATTTCTTTCAGAACAGATAATTGTTGGTCACTATAGGCTCAAATTTATGGCCATGTTTGGTTTTATGTTCTTGACATATGGATCTAATTTCAGCATTGGGTATAGCTCTATTATATGGATATCTGGGTTGGACAATCCTCATTCTAAGATTAGCTGGATATTCCTGAATATAAACATTCCTGCAATTTGTATGATTTTGAGTGATCTTGTACATTACCTGGGAAAATTACTCTGGGAAGCAACCTATCCTGAATACTGTTTATTAAGCATTTAAGGGTGGGAGGGATGCATAAACTTACTTTATATGTTCCTGAACAAATCTTGCTTACATTTTGAGTTATTACAGATATATAAGAAAGCAAAATCCAAAGTTTTTCTTCACTTAGCATGGGTCTGTTTCTAACTTTGGAGTAAAATATTTTAACCATCTTATTGAATGCCAAGGTCAGATAAGTTCTTGAAATATGTGACTATCTTGAGTTTTCTGGTCAGATTCAAATTTACATAGATTGTGATTACAATATAGAAAAGTTTTACAGCTCACAAATTTATGTATTGGAAGGCATTAATGATTCAGTGTGGGATATCAAGCTTGACAGTTTGACTATCATTTTACAATTCAACTGTCAACCTTCTTGCTGAATGTATAAATGCAGAAACTTTGTCTTTTAGTGTATAGTCACATTTGATGGTCCACTGTAATGATGTATTTGGTGCTATTTCTTCTTTTATTTCATTAATTTTCCTATCTGGGATACAAATGAGTACATTGTTCACATATTGCATGTATAACAGGCCTGATGTCTGTTTGAAGTACTTTGGAAAATATCTTCAATTTCATTAATGCAACGCTGTATATTATGCCAGTCATGGACAATCCCATAGGCCACCCATCATTTATTTATAGTATTTTCCATTATATCATTATTAATCCACTTAAGGCATTCCATGATAAAGTTGAAGTTTTTAGAATTGTAGCTTAATTTAATACAATTACCCTGATTATTTTCATAAATTGTTTTCTGGATATATATACATACAATTTCTGTTAAGTCTAATGTTGTTAGACTCTCCTGGTTTCTGATTTCTAAATCTTTGATTCTGAAAACACATTTGAAAGAAGATTTGATAATGTACTTCCCAAATCAAATGTTTGATAGGTGGATATTTAAATATATAATAGTCATATAAAGGATCTTCTAACTTCAACTTAATGTACCAATTTCAACAAAGATCTAAAGTGAAATATGTGTAAAAGAATGTCAAAACTTTATTGACACCATTAAAACAATTAAGTGACTAAAATAGGACAGAATTAGATACATTTCTAGAAAAGAAAATAATAAATGTGTAGTTAAGGTCTTAAACTGTATTTGAAGATGTTGTACAAATTTAAAAAAGGGACCAAGTGTGATGTGGATGTGTGAAGTAGAAAGTTGCTTAATGTGATGTGAAGAAGAAATACTATGAATTGGAGAAATTATTTAATCTTGAAAAGACCTTCATTGTGCATTGGACTTGCATATTGTTTAAAATGATAGTGCAAATGGTTATTTTACAGTATTGGGTAATGTTATAAACATTAAATAAATGTTTCCTTGCATTAGGGATCCGTATAATTTTGACATGTGTTTAAAAATCAGTAACAAATCAAACTTTTGGTATTAATTCTCTGTATTCAATAAAATAGTATATTAATTCAGAAATTGTCAAATATAATATATAAATAATTCATAAAGCAGTATGGTCATTTTAACTCCAAAAGGAAAAATAAGTGAGCTCTAGATATGAGTTTTTCAATAACTATTCAAATGAAGTTGTGAATCATAAATATGTCAATCCACATATAAAACATGCTCTATTTATCTATTTGTTTGTTATTGTGTGACATCATTTAATATCTTCAGCATCGAAGTCTTCTTTCTAAAATACTTCAATCACATGTCTGATTGTAGCTCTGCAATATATTTTAATCTCTTTCATATCTTCCCAATGGAAACAATGAATAAAGCATTTCATTAGAAGATGTTTGTGATAATCCTTTAACCTCACCAAAGAAAGTCATGCTTCTGTTTAACATAAACATACTTTTTAGAATGTCATAGCATAGTTTATTTATTTACATGTCAAATACAATGGAAGTGTGACTAGATAATAGTGAACTTCATATCCAGTAAATTGGAAAACATATCGATTGGTTTTATGACTTTGACATTGCATTTTTAAATTTTTAAAGAGCGACTTTAAGATTTGAAATACCAAGCACTCTTATCCCTGGAGCTCAATTGTAAATATAGGAGATTTAAACTCACTTTCAAGTCACTTCAATCACCCATGCTATCCATGCTACTCATACACATGACCACACACATGCAAAAAAGTAAAATAATCACAAATACATGTATTTTAAATAAATTTTCTCTTATATTTATATATTTTATTGATATGTGTCCATGTCTCATCTCCATATAATAAAATAGGTAAAATAACAGCTCTATAAAAAAATAATTTATTTGCAATAATTATTTCCCTGCTACCATTTGCACTACATTTAAAATTATTCAGCACAGAAGCAGCACACACAAGTTTTGGGATATAGATCAGTATATAGGTCCACATTTTTATCTATGAAACTGCCAAAATTTTTATATTGGTTTATATTCTTATGTTGATAACAATCTAAACTAAAAATCATTGGGAATTTTTTTTTAATTTTGGGATGATAAATAAACTTTTGAATATTAATTATTAAACTAAAGTCTTTAAATGTTGAATTAATTCATTAGGGATAATTGAAAATCAGATTTTGAACTAGTGAAAGTAGAACAAACATGCAGTATACCACAAATTCAGAATTCATAAAGATAAAAAAATCTTGTTTTTACTTTTAATTGCTTCAAATTAAAAAATACACTATCAAAGTTGTATCATATTTCATTCTCTAACTCATTAAACTGCCTAATAACTCTTCCAAAGGTGGCATACATTAAAATTTAAAAAAAAAACAACAACGTTGTAGCAAAAAACATCTTTACCCAACAACAGTTTTATCATTTTAAATGTTCTGAATTTTCTATTTGTAGTAATAACACTATTTCATTTGATCATAGAGAAGCTACATAATAGGAAGAAATTTGGGGTCACAACCAATCAATTTCAAATAATGCCATAAACTTGTTAAGTTAATGGAATGAAATATTTTGAGAAAATCAATAAATGAAATATATAAATCACTCTTTTGGTCTTGACAAGGTTCTTGCAATTTTTCTAGAATTAGGACTATATTCTTTTTAATTCTTCAAAACATATAAATTCTTTTATATTCATTCATCTCTAACAGGAAGCAATCTATTCACACAATCCTTAGAAGAACTTTTTTTTTCACTATAACTTCTATAATCTTGTCTAATAATTTTCTTTAATAAATCTTTTTTGAGGTCAGGTATTCCAATTTCATGGGTTTATATATTTCTAAAAATAAATAATACTTTTGAAGCTAACATATCACTATTATAATTTAAATCTCTCAGATATTTATCAAGATCTGCAGCCTTTTTGTCTTTACAATTATAAAAAAGCTGTCTATTTCATTAAAGTTTCAGATCCTCATTCAAATCTAAATATACCAACAAAATGTATATATCATTAAAAGATATCATCACAGTTCTTTTATCATTATTCAAAAATGATGAAAATACTCCTTCCACATGTTCAAAACATTATTATCATAATAATAGATAGTAATACTGCAGGTTTAATAGAATTGTGATATTACTTGCCCAATTACCATGTTCTCTTAATATGTTTCTTTATTGTATTATTAATGTGATCAAAATTTGTCAGTCATTGGAATACCATTATTTTATTTCAGTGAAATCCTAATAATAAGATCATTGTCACAAAACCTGATTTCTTTTTAATGAATTCAAAAATTGATTTATCTGGTATACATTATATCCTCATTAAGAGAATTCCATGATTTTAATATTATGTTAATCCTAGGATTCCAATTAGAAGTTTTGGTGTTTAATAGCTGTTGAAATTTTGTATATGCAGTATATTCTTCTAAATAAGTAATATTGATTTTTTAATGAATATTGGAATAATATATTTTTGAATGCAACTATCATTTTAAATATGAACTCTAATATTCTGAATCCTCAATGTAATGTAAAGTATTAAATGATGTTATTTTGAGAATGTTCATAATGTTTTTGATAGACAATATTACAAAAAATCATGAACAACAGCCCATTTAAATTTACAATTCCAATACCATTGCTTCGATAATTGTTAACTGCAGTCATTTGTGTTGACATATGTATTAAAGTTTTCAAGATTAAAATTTGATTTATTAATGGCATTGTTTTAATAATGCTACCCAGGAAAGAATAAAAAATGATTGCTTTGATTCTTTGAATGTAAAGTTGGAGCATAGGCATTAATAAAATGACCACTAATATCATAATGCTAGCCAAGCTTTAAATACCATGAGGAATTTTCAAGATTATAAAATATTAAATTAGATTGTACAGCAAAGTCAATTTCATGCATTCTTCTTACCCTGACTCATCTGCCTTCCCAAAAAACAATCCTGTACTGATCTACTTCTTTATAGAAGAGTTTCACTAAGAGAAGTTATATGAGTCTTAAAATGCTAACAACTCCTAAACGACCAATGTTGTTCTTTATAATAATCTTGAAGATATTGTATAAAGTTATATTTTCATTTTTTTGTATCTACATATTTTAATTGCTGTGATATTTAATCCATTAGACATAATTAACCATACTATGTAAGGTATATCATTTAAGTTCACATTTTCTTGGCCACTTCCACTTCTGTTAGGCAATGTCAGGACTAATTGCAAATAGGGCTACCAAAACTAAATGAAATTGCTATCTCTTGTTCCAAACTCTCTCATAGTGAGATGGGTCAGCCTGCTGAGTCTGTCTTCATTACTGATTGTTTTAACATCTTGAAGGTTTGAGCTAAAACAAAAGAAAATGTTGTGCATGTAGTTAAGTAAGAAAATGTAGATGCATATGCCCACAATACCATCATCACAGTTAGTACAGGGAAATGATAATGACATGAGAAGCTTATGATGACCAGGTCTATAGTAATTTAAAGCATTGAAAAAGAAACATAAAAGTTGACTCATATCAGAAATAATATCTAGCTTTTGATGAACCAATAGCCTATCCCCCCAAGACCAGTGGAGAAACTTCTTGTCAGGATTGTTTGTTTAGTATTCATTGTTTGTTTTCATATATGATCATTCCACCATCCACTATTGTAATGCCGACCAGTAACCAAAACTTAGCTTTCAATAACAGTGACATTTTTTTAAAATCAACTTCTGAATTTGTATATACTTTTCTGACTTTAAGTATATGCCAATCATTAATTGTTTAATATATCTAATCAGCTGGATTATACACTTTTTGCACATTATAGTAAAATAAATTAATCAATTCTGGACCTGCAATTATAAGTACATTTATGAAACCCACAACAAACATAAATAATGTGCACATAAAAATACAAACGATTTTCGAAGCTGCTAAAATATATCTTATTTATAAATTATTTTTCAATAAATTACAGAAGTTATATATGTTATAAATATTGGAATAGATATTTTAAAGTGATATAATTTGTATCAATAAGCAATATTGTAGTAATATATATGTATCAAAAACACTGGAATTAACTTTACGACTTTCAATATAACAATTAAACAAATAAAAACTGTAGAGTTTATGACATCATTTTATTCCTGAATAGTTATTTACCTTTTTTTTTCTAAAATTAAATCTCATATATATCCATCATTGTGTTTTCTTGAAGGTTTGTGATGATGGTGTTCTGGTTGTGTTTTTATATTAGACTATTTCCATCATCTAATATGTGTATTGAATGTCTTTAGAAAAAATTAACTTTATTTAAATATTTCAAATGCATTCAACTGTTAGTTACAGGCTAGTATATGCACAATGTTTTGGGTGGTATTATTCTCCCCTCTTTTTCTGGTGCTGCTGACTTGACTAGTGACAGTACTAGCATGGGATTTGAACCTGGACCCTTAGATTTTTGAGTATTGAATTTTAAGGTAATGCTCTAACCAACTGACCCATCAACAGTCAGATGCAGTGTTCAATTGGGAAAATACAAAAATATTGGATAGAGAAGAAGCTGCTCATACGACAATGGCAAAAAATCCCATAAGCCTACCTAGTGTGACAATAAATAATGTATGAAAACCATTAAAAAAGTGGAGAAATCAGGTGGAATCTCATAAATAAGTATATAAAATTTCTACTGAATGTTGCTTTTGACAGGATTGCTCAGTTGGTTAGAGCATTACTTTAAAATTCAATACTCAATAATCTAAGAGTTCAGATATGAATACCATGCTAGTATTGTGACTGATAAGACCAGCAACACCTGAAGAAGAGGGGGGAATAATACTTCCTGAAACATTATGCATATCCTAACCTGTTTGATGTGCTATTTCTAACAGTTGAATGTATTTGGAATATTTAAATAAAGTTAATTTGTTAAATACATTCAATACACATATTAGATGATGAAAATAGTACAATATAAAAATATCTATCATATTTATAAAATATGATTCTTTGATTTTTTCTTTTTTTTTCAGATCGTTTCCTACATACAGAATAAAAACATTGACGAAAAATTATTTGCAAATTTAAATTAATCCACAGAACAACATAATTTTTTATATGTTCATGTTTATGACGCCCCCTTCATAAGGCATATTTTGATTCCCCTCTCTTGCACAACCCTTTACAAATAACATTATATTTATTGAATATAAGAATAACATTTTTTTACATTAATAAATACCCTACCAGTATTTGATGCATCACTAAATGTAGAATTATGCTAGAAGAAACAATTAGTATAATTACCCCACACTCTATTATTTATATATGGAATAAAATCCACAATTACTCTTCATTTCGTTAATTTTTTTATTTATATGTAAACATATCTAAAATATTTCAATTATCTTTTTTATTATATTCCTCATTCAATAATTCATTAACGTAAATTTCCATATTGGATAAATGATTACTTTGGAATTTACAAAACATTTTATTTCTCAATAAAACTGTTTTAAATTCAGTTAATTTGTGAATAATAAGAACTTTTGACCCTAGATTCAGAATTATTCTAATTGACAGGTATTTCATCAATAACTTACATTTTATCCTATAATTTTCTCTTATAAATTTAAATCAAGATACTTGATATTATATAAATTGACCTCAGCAATTCATCTCAAATATCAACATCATTTAATTTATTCACAAGATCTTTAATCATAATTATTTAGTTCAGTAATAAACAACTGATTAACATATCTAAAATAATCTTACTAGCTATTTAGAAAAAAAATATGTTAAAATATATTATTTATAATATACCAAAATATAATTATATATAATACATGATGTCAATAATATGATGACCTACGTTTTTAAAGTATTTATGCATTAGATCTGCAACCTGTGTTGGCAGAGATGAATGCCATACCTTTTTCTGTTGTGTTGAGGGGGGTAGAGTGTTTGTATTGCAAGAGTGCCATACCTGTGACTTTGTTATATGACATTCTGCTATTGCAAGCACACACACCCATTGGAGAAAGGTATGACATTCTATCATCACAAACACAGACAGCAGGTCTCATACATAAGTACTTTTTTCCCTATTTCTACAAGTGATTTTCAAAAGTTGCTATCAAATTTTAATCAATAATTGTTAATATAACTTTAATTTAAACATTTTAATGTACACACTTATTTTTCAATTAATTATCGATTAATTATTTGGATGGATTCCTTTTTTTGTAAACTGATAGAATTCTGTATAAATCATAAAAAATTAAATATCTTCACTCTCCCAAATCTATTTATTCATCTTTTTAACCAAATAAAATGGATCAGAAATTATAAGTTTAGCAAGACCCATGTCTTCCAGAAAATTGCTTACAATAAAAAGTGCTTACAATCACAATGAGAAATGGCATTAATCCACTTTATCCTTACTCTTAAATTATTTAGTAGAAAAGTGTGTTTATACATATGCTACTATTATGCCAATGAAAATTTAACAAATCAGTGGGCAAAAAATGATTCTAAATTATATGTTTTCATATTAAAAATCAAACTGACAATATCAGAACTGTTAAAATTATTGGCAGACACTCTCTTGTATAGAGAACAAAAACCAACCAACCACTACTGTGGAAGACAGGTTCTTATCTCATGGCTGTACAAATTTATTCATTGTAAAAAAATTCTAAAGGTTATTCAGTATAGTTTTCTCAATAAAGTAAATGTAAAATCAGCAAATTAATGTTAAAAGTAGTGATTTAAGACAGAGTGAACATTTTTTTATGAAATTCATTCAAAAATATGGACATTTTCAATACTAAATGTATGTATAGCATAGAGCAAAGACCTGCAGAAATAAGATGTTAAATATTTTTATTCCCAACTTAAGATGTACCTCTACTTTATGGGTCCAAAATTTGGAAAAAGTATGTTATTCTTGAAGTAATACTGTATTGAATTGAGAACCATATAATGTTTGATTGTTGTTAATGTTTATTAAAGATTAATAGATGATATTACTGCATTTATAACTTAGCTTTTTATAGAAATATCCATGATCATTTAGAACAATTTCATATTTTTAAGTTAAATGACAATTTAATCACTTTTTAGGCATTATTTAGACCTGTTGCCATGATGGTTCCAGATTATACCTTAATTGCAGAAATTAGTTTATTTTCATTTGGTTTTGGAGAAGCTAAAGTTTTAGCTGAGAAAATAACTACTACATTTAAACTTTCATCGCAACAACTGAGTTCACAGGTAAGTATTTTTATAAAGCATTCCATGAAAATTATATATATATATATTCTAATGTTCTCACAGAAAAATGATGAATTCATAGTATTATTTTCAGGATTCCTAATAGTATTTCCAGGAGCCTCTGTGTAATAAAAATATAAAGATAAATAACTGATATTTCAATATAATAACAAGTAGTTTCCTTGGAGCTTTTTCTTTCTCAAATCATAAGAAGGTATGTAATGAGATATAAAATTATTTTTTTCCTTTGCTATTTTCTCATCATCTGCAAATTCTATTTATTGAAAAGTTTTAAAAAGTATTTAATCCTCTTATGTCATGGTTAGTTAATTTAATATGTGAATAAATGGCTGATAAATTATATTTTTCTCTAACAGACAAAACATTTTCTTTCTTATGTTTATTCTATGATTGATGTATCCAATGATGAATGTAAACAAACTCTGTAATGTGGAGCTTGTTTACATTCATATATTGGACAGACAAATCAGAGAATAAACATAAGAAAGGAAAAACACATTTTGGCAGCTAGAGAAAAATCTAATTCTTCAGCCATTTAATCACACATTGAATTAACTAATCATGACATCAACTTTAATAAAATCCATATTCGGGCAAAATTTGAACAATATAACCAGAAACTGCTAAGGGAAGGTATAGAGATTATTAAAAGGCCTAAGATCATAAATAAAAATTGTGAATTAAAGAAAAGTATCAATATTTGGGGGAAAAAAAACTATTTGAGGATAAAATATTTTTTAAAACTTCTCAACCAATTGAATTTGAGGAAAAAATAACAAAAGAAAAAAATAATGATTTTAAATCTCACCACACCCATTCTTATGATTTGAGAAAGAACAAGCTACGAGGAAAGTACTTGTTATTGTACTGAATCATCAGCCATTTAGCTGTTATCTTTTTATTACGTGGAATCTCTCAGAAATAATATACATTCATTAGACTGATACATGGTAAAGTCGTACATATTTTATATATAACTACAAAAATAAATATAAAAGAATAGTGCAACAACAGTCAGATGCAGTAGTTAAATTACCCAGATGTTCATAGTGGAAAATAAAATGGTCAACCTTTAGGACTGAGAATTAAGTGCAAATAATCAATAAACAGTATGTTTATTACAAAGAGTATATTTTACTGCCATGTCACATAAAATATGATAATACTTCTGAAACATTTTTTCCTGCTGTTTTATTCATGTGAGTCAATATAGGATTGTTGCTATTAAAATAATTCAGTTGAATTTAAATAGAGTTCATTTTTACACCAACTTTCAGAAATAAAATTTTATGTTTGTGCAAGCACATTTTTTGTTTTATTACACATGCAGATTCCAATATTTTATTTTCATTTTTATTTTTTATATATTTTTTATTTTGCACAAATTTTAATTGCTATAAAAACAATGTGGTGTACATATTTAGTAGACTGGAAGTATTATGATTTGCATATAACATCAAACAATCATTAATAAGTCACATTAAAATGGGATCTGGGATAGAAGTTTTAGCTTAACATGAAGTTTAAGCAGCCCAACTTTAAGGATTATCCTACCTCCCATAAAAGTAGGAGGAACATCATAATGTTGGCATAAATAAAATGTCTCACATAATCTGTATGGATTATTAGGTTGGAGAACCATTTATTAAAGTGTTAGATGTACATGTAAAATTAAGATCTTTAATATAAAAAAAGGTAATAATAATAATATTAAGAATTTAGATTCTATGTTTTTATTAAGTGCATGAAATGTTCCAAATTTTATTTGATACAAACTTTTCAACAACTGAACAAGGGCACAGTACTATAGATAAAGAGTAATCAAGTTTTAATTTTGATAGAGTTGTTCTTAGCTAAAACTCATTTTCCAAATGTAGATGTCTTTAAGTAAAAAAAGAAGCTATAAATTATTTTGGAAAGGTAGATCAGTCAGTAGTAAGACACAGCGTGATGCTGAATTTGATTTTGAATATAATTTTAATCCATTTTTAAAATCTCTATAAATGCCAATAAAATACTGATTAGTACAAATGTACTTGTCCAAGTATTAAAAAAATTAAATGATAAGTAAATAATAAGAATACTTTCAGATATTGTCATAAAATCCTTTTCTACTGCTTTCACTTATAAAATAAACATTGTTAGCTCCAATGATTCATGGGCTTGTTTAGTGTAAGAATAATAGGAAACAGTTGCTTATGGGAATTAATTGGATCCATTTTGTTTAGTGAAAGCAATCAGTAAGTATTAAATAATAGTAATCGAAAGTATTTCTGCTATTTTTTATTATTGATTTTGTTTTTATAAATTAAAGCTTATCACATTTTTTTATTATTGATTTTGTTTTATAAATCAAAGCTTATTGCAATTTATTTAATATTGCATATATTGTTTGCAGTTTGTAGGAATACATAATATTTACTTACAATCATTTAACCTTTTAATTATGTTTAATTTAAACCTAATTCATTCATAAGCAAGTATGACCATTTCTATTCAAGAAAAAAAGGTAAAAAAAACATTGCACTAGAGATGACATTTTGAATGATTACAAACATCTAATCTGTGAGGCACAACTACTTCCACATTAAGAATTGGTGGGTTAATTTTTCACATTATTTGGTATTTATGATACTACCTTTTAACTTTCTATGCAGAAAATGATTATACCTGGATCTCATTTTATGCAGTAGATAGGTTCCTCAGAAAACACCATAAAAAATAGCACAAAAATAAAGTTTACTTACCTTTAAAAATGGGGGATAGGTTCTGTAATTTTCAGAAAAATAAAGCAACAAGAAAAAAATTACTTTAAAATTTGCATTAAAAAATAAAATAAAGTATGACTAATAAAAGTTTCAATTATTTGAAAAAAGTTAATACAAGACAAACTTTTTTACTTTTTTTTATTAACTACAGTATTTAATTTTACATTTTTTTCATACAAATTTTAATCATTACCACTATTTGACAATATGCGTTCTTTTGTGAACTAGTAAGAAATCAGATTTGTGATGTGATGTACAACTAGCACCACATTTAGTCTTGTGCTGTGTTAATGGTTTTCTGTTTTTATATTAAAAAAATGAGATCACAATCAAAACAAAAAGATTATACATTATCATTAGAAAGATTATTTTCAGTTTATAAAATCAATAAAATCTTCATTATTATTTAATTTAAAAATCTAAAAAAAATATTTACTTCTGTTAATATCTAATAAAATATGTTTTAAAAGTTTAAAATTTTTGAATATATATTGCGATATTTTTATACTTACATATAAATCTATTACTATTATTTACTCATTAGTTAAGTAGTTATTTACATAGAAGATAAGATTCTAAATACAGCTTCAGGCCATATCCACATTAGCTGCTAATATAATATATTTTTGAAGTATTTCAAGTCAAAATAAGTTATTAATAATTTAAATTTCTTGATATCTAATAAATATAGTGAAATATAAAAGATATCAAAAAGAAACATGAATTGCATAACTTCAAAATGGCATTAAAATAATCCACACAAAATGAAACCCAGGGGTACTAAGAAATATTTTGATATAACTTCTGAATGTAAAATATATTATTTTCTGCATTGTCTTTCCAATAGAACCATTAAATTTTGCACTTATTTATAATCACTCTGATAGAGTTTTATAATAGAAATGAGACCAATCCTTTCCCCAAAAAATCATGCTCATTTTCACCCTGAAATAGTCTAGCATGCACCCTTTAGTGAAGGTGTGAAATCTACTGAATCACACCCATTAAAGTAAAGAACATATGAATTGCCATTATGATTTTTCATTGTATTTTTAAAATTCTATGAAATATTATTTTCTAATGTTTCTCATCATTTCAGTGGGATATCCAAGTTTTATTTTCATTCTATAGATTTTTATTCAACTAACAGAGTTGCAGAAATTATTTCTCTGTGATGAAATACTGTATTTTTAGCATCACATGTGAGTCTTTGTTGCATCATTTATAAACCTATTAAGGTCATTCTGATTGGTTTACATTCTCAAATTTTTATTAGTTCAAGCTAAAAGTTTCTGAAAAGACATGAAATTTTTAAACATTAATTACAGAACCAAAGGTTTCATATGTTGCATTCAAAACATTAGTTACATTTTGTAGATCATGTTTTGAAGTGACAAAAATACCACAATAATCAACTTACTGAAAATGTAGAATCCCAGATAATGGTATTATTATTTTTATTTTTAATTGATTCAAAGTTAAAAATTCATTCATCAATAATTAACTAAATTAATGTTTATATATGTATATATTTTTTTTAAATAGTTTTACTATATATATATATATATATATATATATATATATATTGTACCATTTATTTATCGGTACAAATATATTGGCATCCGGTAAGATATTTAAAAGCTAAAAAAAAAAAAGTAAATTTAGCGATCTTTTAAAAAAAAAACATTTTTAGATTTTTCTGATTAGTATAATTTATTTTTTTAAAAAAAACGTACAATGAAAGTTAAAATTGTCATCGTATTTTTTTTTTATGTAATTAAAAATAAAAGTTAAATTGGAAAGAATAAATGACATACAGATTACTGATCCAGATAAAGTAAAAAATTCCAAAAGTAAAAAGATTACAATTAGAAAAATCTTTTTAATAATTAAAGATGGCAGAATTATGCTAAAAAAAAAAAAAAACTTTGTAACTTAAATTTAAGAGAAAGTGTAGAAGATTATTATCTTATATGCTGATAAAAGAACGAACAAAAGATATGCGCAGAAGTTTCAAAACTGGATTGGGGTATAAAAGGAGGAGGACGACCTCGATCTACGTTTTCTCTATACCTTCTAGTTATATGTCTGAAAGCTGGAGGTTTATGCGAGCATAACCTGTGGCAGTAATAGACATCTGCACAGGTATGCCACTTGCAGTACCTAGTCGTCAAGCAAGCAATGGAGACAGGCCTTGTGAAGACTGCTTTTTGCAATAAAAGGGTAGACAACCAGTTTTGGCAGGAATTTACATCTGCACAGATATGTCACTTGCAGTACCTAGTCATCAAGCAAGCAATGGAGATGGGCCTTGTGAAGACCGCTTTTTGCAATAAAAGGGTCACGACAACCATGCCTTTTCTTCATGAGCATAACCTGTGGCAGGAATATATGTCTACACAGATACACCACTTGCAGTACCTAGTCGTCAAGCAAGCAATGGAAACGAGCCCTGTGAAGACTGCTTTTTGCAATAAAAGGGTCATGACAGCCATGCCTTTTCTCCGGTTATAGAATGGAACAATAATGAAAGATGCCGGCAGGAGAAATCGATGGAAATTTTAGGAGCTAGGGATCCCAAAAACACACACCAACTTACTGGTAAGTTAAGAGTAACTTTTCTTAATTGTGACAAAGTTTGCAAACAATTATAAAAATTGATATCAAAATAATCCTGATCAAATTGTATTCTGCAAGAGACTCTTGTGTACCTAAGAACTATAATCATTGAACTGTTTTTTTTATTATTAATTAATTCATATCTAGATTAGTGTGTGTGTCATTTTTCCAATTAATTAAATCATAATGTTTTTATTTTTTTTTTATTTATATTTTAATTTGTTAAAATAAAAAATCTTTATTTCTAATACCCCTCCCTATTCATTGTACGTTATTAATGATTATTAATAAATTTATTAAAGTTAATTATGATTTGAAAATATAATTTACCTTGCCAATGCTGTATCGAAACTCAATTCTCCAGAGTTTCTAGATAATTTCGTCATAGCTAAATAAATAAAAAAGGGATGTTTGCCAGTGGATTCTAATATAGAATTCTGGTGCCTTTCAAATAAATTAAAAGCTGGCTTACTTTATCCCATTATTTTAGTAGCTACATTAGTTAAAAGAGTGTTGTGTGACCAGGAAAAATAATTGCATCCATTAAATCTTACTGAATTGTATGACGAAACAAATTTAATAGATAGAAGGTAATTTGGTCACCGAGTACAAGTAGTTAACTCATTTAAAACACTAAATAACGGAGTGGACATTACAAATATTATTTAAAGGAGAATGATTTTTGGAGGTAAAGGAAAGAGGAAGTATCATAGTTTTAGTGTATTATGATATTCATATAGTATATGGACGTGGATGGGCTGCTCACCAACATGCATTAGCCAGCATGGTGAGTTTATTGGCTTTTTACCTCTGAGTTTAAGATCAAGAAACACCATGGTCTTTCTTCTCAAAACCAGATAAGGAAAAAAAAAAGTTTGTGTAAAATATAATATTTTTCCATACATATATACAATTATGACAGACAAAAATAAAGCATGGCCCTTATTCCCAGGAGGCTGTAAAGTCACCAACCAAGGCAGTGGTTGGTGGCCGAAGGTGGAGGGTGCTAAGAATTCCCTGATTGCGGACTCAGGCTGCCATTTGATGATGACTTTTTATTTAGGTACTTACAACTGCAGATCACTTTCAAGTGAAGGAAGATTGCAAGAGTTAGAAGAAGAAAGATTTTATAATAAATAAGAAATTTTTTTATTTTAAAAGGGTTAGAAGAAAAGGTGAAGAAACAATTGATTTAAAAAGTGGACATATACTCTACTATAAAGGCACAAATATTGAAAATACAAGTGGAGTAGGATTCATTATAAATAAAAAAAGGAAGAACAACATTGTGGAGATTGATGGTGTATTGGACAGAGTGGCAAGATTAGTTTTACAACTTAATAGCAGATACCAAATGCAGATAATTCAGGTTTATGGCCCAACAAGTTCTCATAGTGATGAAGTAGTAGAAGATTTTTATATGGATGTACAAAAGGGTTTTGATCAGAGTAAACAACATTTTAAAATTGTTATGGGAGACTTTAATGCTAGAATTGGTAAACAAATGAAAGATGAAAATGCTGTAGGTAATTTTGGTTATGGTAATAGAAATGAGAGAGGACATAGACTTGTGGAGTTTGCAGAAAAAGAAAAACTTTATATTATGAATTCTTTTTTTTTTGAGAAAAAAATGTTAAAAGAAAATGGACATGGAAGCATCCAAATGAAGGTACAGCAGAATTGGATTATATTTTGACTAACAGAAAATACATATTTCAAGATTGTAATGTTCTTAATAAATTTAACACAGGAAGTGATCATCGATTAGTAGGATGTAAGATACATGTTAATGCAAAACTAGAGAGACAAAAATTATTAAGAAAAACAATATTTACAGTTGATATTCCTAATCTTCAGAAACATTCTAATGAATTTAAATTAGAACTTACAAATCGGTTTCAAGTATTAGTAGATTTTGAACATGATTCAGATTTGAATGAAATTAATAGAAAAATAACTGATACACTTTTAAAAACTGCAACAAAGATAGCTGGTAGAAAAAAGCAGCAATTGACCAATAAAATTTCTACTGAGACTAGAGAATTTATGAAGAAAAGAAGGAATATGAGGATATACAAAAATGATGCATTAAAAAGAATTGAATATCTCGAATTTTGTAAAATGGTGCGGAAAAGGATATAAGAAAGTATAACTGTGAACTAGCAAGGAAAGCTGTAGAAGAAAATAAAAGTCACAAGAGTGTAAAACAACATTTTGGTATTGGTAGGAAATTTATATCTGCAATAAAAAAAGATGAAATTATTACTAAAAAGAGAGATGACATCATGAAATGGGTAGAAGACTTTTATCAAGAATTATATAGTAATAAAGAACAAGTACCTCCTATATCTATTATATCTTCTGAATTGCCCAGAATTTTAAATGAAGAAGTGAGACATGCAATTAAATGTATGAAGAAAGGAAAGGCTCCAGGTAATGATGGAATTATAATTGATATATTAAAAGAAATAGGTGAAGAAATAGAATTTTTTTTAGCAAAGTTATATACCAAATGTCTAAATGATAAAGATGTACCAGATGATTGGAAGAATGCAGTATTAATATTAATATTTAAAAAAGGTGATAAAGAAGATATTAGAAATTACAGACCTATCAGCCTTTTATCAGTTTTATACAAAATTTTTACCAAGATAATTACAACTCGTCTACAGAGAACACTGGACTTCCACCAACCAAGAGAACAAGCTGGATTTAAAAGTGGTTTTAGTACAGTAGATCATATCCAGGTATTGAGAGAAGTTATAGAAAGGACAAATGAATATGAGTTGCCATTATGCTTTGGATTTGTAGATTATGAAAAGGCATTTGATTCTATAAACATTTCTTCAGGGATTAAAGCATTGGATCATCAAGGTATAGATCCAGGATATTGTCATATTTTAAAGAATATTTATAAAAATGCAACAGCAACAATTAGATTACATAATGATACTGGGAAAGTCAACATTGGGAAGAGTGTAAGACAGGGTGACTCCATATCTCCAAAACTTTTTACAGCAGTGCTGCAAGAAGTATTTTGTGGATTAAAATGGGAAGCTAAAGGAGTGAAAGTAAATGGAGATTATTTAAGTCATTTAGATTTTGCAGATGATGTAGTTGTTTTTGCAAATAATGCTTTAGAACTACAGGAAATGTTGCAGGAGTTATCAGATGAAAGTAGAAAAGTAGGACTAAAGATAAATGTTAAAAAGACTAAAGTAATGTTTAATCGATTTTCTCAAAATATGAAAATAAAGATTGATTATGATGAATTAGAAGATGTTAACAGTTACAAATACTTTGGTCAGATTATTAATACAGATGGAAACATAATGGATGAAATTAATCATAGAATTAAACTTGGTTGGAGTGCTTTTGGTAGAAATAACTTGATACTAAAAGGAAATATGCCTATGTGTTTGAAAAGGAAGGTCTTTAATAAATGTGTTTTGCCAGTTCTTACTTATGGATCTGAGACTTGGACACTTAATAGAAGAGCAATACAGAGACTTCAGACCACTCAAAGAAGTATGGAGAGATGCATGTTGGGAGTAACAAGAAGAGATCGAAAATGCAATGTATGGGTAAGAGAACAAACAGGTGTTACTGACCTCATTGAAAAAATTAAAAGACTGAAGTGGAGTTGGGCTGGACATATTGCTAGAAGAGATGATAATAGATGGACAATTGAAATTTTAAACTGGATTCCAAGAGATTGTAAAAGACCCAGAAAGAGACCACATGTGAGATGGATGGAAGAATGAAATAAGAAAGTGTGCAGGGGTGATGTGGAGAAGAGAAGCTAAAGATCGGAAAAGATGGATTGAACTTGGAGAGACTTTCATTCTGCAGTAGATTGATAATGGTTGATGATGATGATATATATATTCTTGTTGAGAATTGCAACCAAATATGAGTAAATAATTAGAAAATATGTATAGAAAATATGTATAAAAGACTTTCATCATCTGGTAGAATTTTTAAATATTTCCGTACGAAAATTGAAATTATTTACATCCTTTCAAATACATTTAGCTATCGAAAATAGTGGGAAAATCAATTTTAAACCCAATCTTTTTTCTTCAGGCATTGCTATCCTGATTATGGTCAATATAATATGGAAATTTAAAGTGAAGCTGTAACCATTTAGGCTATTCTATCAAAAACAATATACTCAGTGAAAGTTTGTATACTTATCTACAAAAGTTATTTTAATGTCTTTATATTGTTATGCATCATGAATGTTTTTTAAATATTATAAATTTTCATATTGATATGACATTATTTACCATTATCATGTCAATACATTTTTAAAATTATCTTTTTATTATGCCCACAATATTTTTATCTTTTTCCAATTAAACTTATGTTCTTTGAAATATGCATGATTCTCTATTTTAGACATATTTGCATTTCTCATGCTTTAGCACCATATTAGTAAATAGAGTATAAAACTGGACATGAATACCACATCAATTTAGTCAACAATAATTTATTTAGGTTAGCTAAAATAGTCTTTAGTTTCTTTTATAAAACATATGAAACAAAAAGTTACAAATAATATTTTCTTTTTTAAATGCTTTTATTCTAACTTGCTCTGTCTGCATATCTTTCTCTCTGTATGTCCACATTTTTGAATTTTTAATATCATTTATGTTGTTTATTACTTTTTACAATGCTTTTTACTCCACCTATTGATGATTTTGATTGCCCTAGCAATCATTTTCAGCACTATATCAAATGCAATATAAATACATGAATGCAACTACATTACATTTTGTATATATTGTAATGGAATGGACATATCGGGCATGTGATCAGATTCCTAATGATGCAACTGGATAATGTCTAGCCCCAATAGTTGGTTATTAATGGTAAAAGAATAGAACAAAATAACTGTTTGGGCCACTCATTTCATTGTACATTGAGGTTATGGTATAAGTTTGAGCGCCTAAAGTTTGCCAGTTATAAATATATCACATTTGATGATATGTTTAGTTCCACTCATATAGATATCATTAACACATGGTTACTCTTTAGATCTTTGACATCCTGGATTCTCCTTATGTTTCCCATTATTCTTTAGTATTCAAACTTCATGGTCATATGCATGTTTCTAATAAGCTAGCATTATGATTATCATAATTTTGATATAAAACTAAAAAATATTTCAATCTGAGTTGTCATTGTGATATGGCAAGGGTAATGGAAAGTTATATAAATGATATGGCATGGATAATCGAAAATTAGATAAATGATATGGCATGGGTAATGAAAAGTTAGATAAATGATATGGCATGAGTAATAGAAAGTTAGATGAATGAGAAAACATACACAAACTCTAGTCAAATAAAATAAATTATTAACAGCTTTATTCCATTGTGGGTGATTTACAATTTTTTAAACAAATCTATTTGACATTTGGATAGGTCAGATCATCATTCATTTGATTCATATAATAATATAATCATCCCCCTATCCTTTGACTCCATGTATGATGATTATTTACTACCTGCTCTAACTATTTGTTTAGTTTATGATTATTTTGACATGATCATCCTGCTAACTTTAAATTGTCTATCTTGCTCCTTGGTGATGCATCATGATTTACTGACTGCTGCTTGTGTTACCAGTGTTTATTATAGCAATAGCCAATCATACAAGAGTTTTTGTCAGTCATATAGAATAACAAATAATAATAATCAAGCTAATTTAATAATAAACATATAAAATTATCCTGTACTAGTGAGAGCACTTAATATTTTATAGATAAAATCTTACCTCAACATCAATCAGTCATCCAGTTCTTTAGTTGGTAGGTTTAGGGATCAGCATCTAGATTTTATTACAATCAAAAATTATAGTAATTGACTTAGAGACCCCTCCTTACATAATTATGATTGATGTTTATAGGACTGGATCATCAATTCTTTCAATAAAAACAAAATAAAAACAAAGAGTTATAAAGCAAAGAAAAATGGACTCTATATGGATACATATATAATTTGAATAATTAAAATTGTTAATCCATGCATTTAGCTATTCTTCAATATGTGGAAACACAGATATTAAGATGACTGTTTTTTTTCTAGATTATGAAAATTCCTGGATCTTGGGAGTTGGTAATCCATTTGATGTTGTGTGGTTATTCATTAGGTAATCAGTTGATGACTCACTAATGGACAGGTGATGTTCTTTGGTTTACTACTAATTTCTCCATGATCCTAATAAATACTGTCTCCTCCTGGTGATGGTGAAGACATTACAGATGTTATTAGCTTATAAAGTGTAATTATTCATAGGCATATGACTGGTAGTCTCCCATTTATGATGTTTAATGAGATTTCATACCCCCACATCCTTTGGTATTGCTTATTGTTTATTGGAATAAATATCTGCTATACATTAGAAGAGTGTTATAACTCTCATGGATGTCCTAAAAATATAAGATAAGAACTTCAAATAATATCATTCATATAAATTGAATGTGTGATGAATATAAGTATATGTTAAAATTGGAAATGTATCAATCAGTAAATGTTAACTAGTTCAAGTTATCCATTTTTCTTTTTAATATAAAAGTACTGGTTAATTAGCCACTGTATGTAACTTGGTGACTCTGCTTCTCTGCAAAAACACAAATATGCCATTTACATGGCCAAATCTACATCACTACAATACTACCTTCATAATAGCCATTTTGTGCCACACAATGACATAGTTTTCCATGCAAACACAGCCTTCAAAAGTTCATTGGTGGTTGAGAGGTCAGCACGACTGTCTTACAAGCAGTTGCCCGGGTTATGGGTTCACATCCCGGCCGATGCTATGACACTTGAAAAAAAAAAGTACACTTATAATAATTAAAACAAGTCATAAATTTCATAACTTGCTTTTAAGCTTACATTTATTATCACTAGATGAAGCTTATCAATACCTCTAATCAAGCTTATTTTATGTGCCCAAAGAGAAAAAATTCAAAATCTCTATCAGAAATCACTATATCCAGACAATTGGTTTTGAGATTGTGGCTCACCTCAGTGCTGGGACTCTAGAAACAAGATCTAAAATACTAAGTCAAAAGTCAGCATTTATAAAACACATTTCTATCAATTTGAAAGCATGAACTTTTCAGACATGGAAATGTCTTTAAATCCAGCCTTATAAAATAGATAGCTATATGGCTCTGAATTCAACTCAATTTCACCATATAGTAATATATATATATATTGTACCAGTCAAAACATGTTTATCCATCTAACATGAGGTGGAACTCACAAACTGTACTTCAAACCCAGTCAAACCCAAGATTTAGATCAAGGACCAGCCTGAATTTGAACCCACTCTCTAAACCCCAGACCTAACACCTAATGAATAACATAACAATGATGGCAAATGAGAATTAATTTTAAATCCGGCTGACTAGCAAAGCTGAGCAAAACAATGAGACATCTATTAACTATGACTAAACTAATATATATATATATATAAGCATGGCTGTATGTTTGGAAGTGGAGAAAAGAGGAATTCAATCTACTCAAATAAGTTATACAATAAGAATATAGTTTAATGTAATGACAAATTATTTACTTACATTTATAAATTAAGTAAATTAGTATGTGCGTGAATGAGCATGTGGTCTAGCAAACGATAGATAATTATATATTGTCATTCATGCTATTATCTCTCATATGCTCTTTTATTAATTAGATAATATATATTATACATAAACACACATCTTTGGTGGGTCCAATATTAAGATGCCAATCAATTATTACAAATAATTACAAAATATTGCCATTAATGCTTTGATTTACGGTTCTGAAACATGGTGACTAACACTATTACTTTGGGGAGTGTTCTGAGATTCATTACAGATATAATACAAACTATTTTCATGCCACTGAGGTCATGAAAATAAATAAAATACATTTGAAAACATATTTGAAAATGACATTTGATTATATGACAAAATATTTAAGGAAACTTTTGTTAATTAGTGCTGGTAAGAAGAACACTTTATTTTTCCCAAGGCAAATACTCTTAAATAGATAAATACCAAAATACGATGATGGGATTGTATAATAAAACTAAAATAATATTAGTAATTAATCTAGCTAGTAATATTTGGCATATATATATATATTTTGAGCAGAGCACATTTTTAATATTAGAGCATTAAAACTGGGTCATGAAGCAAACATAATAGCCTAAAAATAACAACTGGGTCATGAAGCAAACATAATAGCCTAAAAATAACAGGAAAAGTCATGCTTCTGGATGAGAATGAAGTGGATGGGCATGCCGTGGACATCACTGACATGCAGGTCTTTGATACGAAGAAGTGAATATGCATAGCATGTGCCAAACTTACGGGATCACTGCCCGAGGCCCTTTTATATGACATAAATGGTCCTGAGTAGTTTAAACTATCCTCAGGACAAGACTTGAGAAGAAATCTATGGGTTTGAACTTGTTGTAACACCCAGATTAAGAAGCACATATATATATATATATATAATCGCGAAGATAGGCCAAATGTCAGTAACACGGTAATGATAAATGTCACTAACGACATTAAATAAGTTTTACTGCTTTAAAATAAATGACCCTTGTTTGAATACTATAATTTATATAAATAATATGCTATGCAGCTATAATATATATATATATATATATATATATATATATATATATATATATATATATATATATATATATATAGAGAGAGAGAGAGAGAGAGCAGATTTAATATAATAAATTATACATGAAGATCTTATTTAGTAAAAGAAACATTAAGATTACCCCCATCCTTTTTTTTGCTATTTTTAATAAATCAATCCCACCTTCATTGATTTTATAATAACTGGAATATTTAAATACTGTATTTGATACTTTAAGAGTATATAAAAAAAAACACTAGCAGTCATATAAAAAATAAATAATCGGTCACCTTTTTAGAATTGAATAACATTTATAAAATAAATAAGGTTTCAAAATGTCAATTAGCCTAAGCTCTGAATTCACCCTGGGTAGAAAATCCAGAGTTAAACAAATATATATTTTTATACTAAAAATGAACCTAAAATGTTGATTCGTAAAAACAATCTGGTGAACATATTAATTAATAATGCATTATATTTTAAGGAGATGTTAAATAACCTTGATACATGAAGGTTTACTTAAAAGAAAGAAAAGATTTTACAAAATTCAACTCGTCAGATTGTTAGAGATTGGCATAATAATAATAATAATAATAATAATAATAATAATAATAATAATAATAATAATAATAATAATAATAATAATAATAATAATAATAATAATAATAATAATAATAATAATAATAATAATAATAATAATAATAATAATAATAATAATAATAATAATAATAAAAGCATATGTATAAAATCAAGTAATAAATAACTAAAAAAAATTGACTGCACCAAAGTTAAGGAAAGTTAGAGTATATGAGATAGGATTAAATTTATAGAAATTATTTAAGAGCAAATTACATTTACATATTTAAAAAAAACAAAGTTAAATAATACATGTGAAATCTTGATAAAAGAATTTGAGATTAATTAGGCAAGCTAGATTTAGTTTCAATGGTTCCGGTATTGAAATAATTTACCTCGCACAATTTTAAGAGTTCATATTAAAAAGTCCAGTTCATGCATGGTGGTTCTTATGTGATAGCAAGCTTTTATTTAGCACCCCAGAATTCTCCATCGGGTTTTTAGTTCATTTCATGGGAGCGGTTCTTATGTGACAGCAAGCTTCTATTTAGCACTCCAGAATTCTCCATCAGGCTTTTACTTCATTTCACGGGAACATAATGACATGGTGGTGGCAGATGATGACCCAACAGGGCCAAGAGATGATGAGCTTTCTATCTCACATTTCAAAACAGCTTGAATTAAGCTAACTGTACCATTCTCTCAATAGTAGCTCATCTAATCTGTCTAAAAATTCAGCCATTTTTTACTTTTGCCCAGGTGTTTTTGGAATGCTTTTAATCATTTAGTTTTAGCTCTACAATCTAATCTCTGATCTAAAAATTCTTACTTTTCCTTTATCGATTGTTTTTGAAGATGCAACAGTAAGATAATGTCCAAAAATAAATTCAAATCTATTTCCAGATTAGAAATAGATTTGACAAAAATGTTTATAATAAAATAAAATCTTAATCCCATTTTAATTAAAAACTTTAATTAAAAATACCTTCCCCAGATTTAAACAATAATGTTTCCAACCCTTTAATTATTTTTAGACAATCAACTGTAGCATTTTCCATATTGTATTTTACAAAATATACAGTTTAAAAGAGAGAAAATACTTTAAAAAGAAAAAGTTGTACAAATGACATATAATAAAATATTTACAAAAAAAATCAATATTTTGTTAGTATTTTGCTCTCTATATATATATATATATATATATATATATATATATATATATATATATATATATATATATATATATATATATATATATATACACACAACAAAAGGAGTGGGATGAAATATAAGGTTTAAACACAGGTTAGTAGGTGGAAACATGAAGCTCAATCTTAAGCTAAGATTGACTGCTTCAATATATATTGTGCCATTACAATTTGGTCACTAGCCAAATTTATAGTAATGTGCATGTAGAAAAGGTAAACCAAAAATCATCATCACAATTTTATACACCTGGAATTCCCAAAAGTTGCTGGCTTCAATGGACAAATTTCAGACAACTGAATTAGATCACAGAAGAGTGAGCCGATCAGACAATAGCTCTATCATTTTAACCAAAACATCAAGTAGCGTGATACTCAAGGACCTTGGACCAACTACATCTTGGTCAAATGTACATGAATGCTACTTGGGAATCAGCATTGTTAGACCTGTAGTTACCTTGGGTAGGGTTCTTGGTTTCACCACGTAGGAACATTCCCACTCCTGTTCTATCAGTGGTGAACAACGAATACTTTTACATGACCAGGAATTGCTCTTTCTTTCAAGAAACCATTACAACACAGATGCGTTTTTCAAAGCTGACATCCTTTCTTTTCACCATGCAATCATCCCTGGTAGAGAGTCAATTCTGGTCCTGGCATCACCCGCAGGCTGCACTACATTGAACAAACCTGAAAAGTTGACCTGACTGCAGTCCTAACCCTGGTCTTACATGCTATCCCAAGTTCTTCCCTTTTCACCTAAATCAGTTCATCAACTCCATCATCCTCAAGCACCATTAACAAGTTGGCCTCAGGTCACCCTGTACATTTATATGAGGGTCTAAATCCAGTTACAATGGTCCCTTTCCTCAAGAAAGATTTGCTGCCTCACTATGCTAAGGCTATCTATATGGCCAATTTCAATGACCCCCTTGCTTGAATAAATCTTATTGAGTCTACAATCAAAGAAAGTCACTGAGAACAACTCATATTCCCTAATAGAAGCCCTTTTGGCCTCACAGTTTGGTTTTTGTGGGTGGAAGAGAGTGCTCCATGCTTGGGATTGCTCACACTCTTTAGGTTGATCACTAAACATATTAAGCTGTTTGCTCTAAGTGTAGGCCCATTCCTCTCTGTCCAGCTGGACGTCTGTGCAGCTCTTTGACTTTGTCAGAATCATCCTGATCCCTTTGATATCCTCAGAGACCTTAACATTCCAGAGGCCTCATGTTTATCCTCCACAATCTCCTTTCCAACTGGAAATCCTAGTTATGCTTGATGGGAAAGTTTGTCCTGGCATCCATACAACGACATAGCTTTTTTTTTTTTTTTTTTTCAGGGCTCTTCACTGATGGCACGATTGTTATTCATACTAAATTTATCTAAACCACACTCTTGCTCAGTGCTCAAACATTGGACCTCCTTGGAAAATTCTCATTCCCTTGGGCTGGGAAAAGCATCAAATGCCTTGCTTACATAGATGCGATTGTCATCTTTTTTCCCTCAGTCATACTTATCCCCAACTCTTCAACAAGATCCTCACCTGGTCATAGAGAACATACATATGGCTAATGGAATTTAGCTAGTGAAAATCAGCATCTGGCAACTTCTTCTTCTGGGAAACAAATCCCTTCCACACTTAAATGCCAAGCCACACAATATCCTCGAAGATCCCTCTCATTCTTCCCCTATAGGGGATGAGGTTTGGGTTCAAAAAATGCATTTGTATCCAAAGTATATTTTCCATCCTGTGCTATCGCCAAGGCATCTAGCACTCTCCTTTATGGGAAAGTCACTCTCAAAGATTTCCCAGAGATGGCATAATTGACTTCAGCACATCATTCTACCAAACACATTTCTTCATATCCGTGCAAAATCAATGCACTCTGCACCCATTTTTCTCTGGGACAGAAAACTGATGTCAGCTTAAAAAGAACTTGTTTTTTTCTAAAAAACATCAATGGGCTGGGTCTGCACTCTATCCACCTACCTGGTCCAGAAAACTCACAACATTATCATCACACTCATAAGTCATTTTTATGCCAATCTTGTGCACATCATTATCACTCCCACTGACACTTTTTCTCTCAATGGCAGGCCCAGGTCATGAACCACACTCATCACCAACATTCTTCAAAAGGCTGGCTTTGCTATATCTTCCATCCACAGCAGATTAAAGTACTGGGAGAGTTTTGATCAGACTTCATAGACTCATCCATTGTCTCACTCTACATTCCTCAAACTTACCAATGTCTAAATTATTCCACAAATTCAAAAGGTGGT